>JZKD02S1104026.1:202480-224470 GCA_000966675.3 Picea glauca
TGCCCCACCTGAAATGGGCTATGGCCAGTGGAGCTATGGAGAGCCCTGTTGTAACTGTGTTGAACATAGGGGAGACTCTCATCCCATGTACGTGGATGCTTAGAGTTGTACATGCGGAGGATGTGCACAATCATCCAATTGACGACCTCTATTTGGTCGTTGGTTTGGGGGCGGAAAGCAGTTGATTTAGTGAGCTTGGTGTCCAACAGTGACCAGAGACTCGACCAAAATGTATTGAGGAAATTGTTGTCCCGGTCGGAGATGATGGTCTGTGGTATCCCAAAATGGACCCACACTTGTTTGAAGAAGAGCTTAGCAGTATCTTCCACTGTGATGTTCTTCTTGCAGGCTATGAGGATGGCCATCTTCAAAAACCAATCAACTACCACTAATACACAATCATTGCCTTGCTTGGTGGATGAAAGTCCAGACATATAATCCATCAAGATGGATTCCCAAGGATTATTGGGAGTAGGAAGAGGGGTGTATAATCCTTGCTTCTTGATGGTTGGCTTGGAATTAGCACATGCAGTGCAAGATCTGATATACTTGCTGACGTCTTGTCGAAGTTTTGGCCAATAAGAATGTTTCTGTAGAATGGCCACAGTTTTCTCCATGCCAAAATGTCCTACTATCCGACTATAGTGAGCTTCCAAAATCAGCTTTGCATGCTCGCTTGCAGAAACACAGAGATGGCAGAGATGGCAAAACAATATGTCATGAATGTGAAAATCTGTGACATTCACACCTGTACCCAAGAGCTGATAGGTGGTGGTGAAGTCTGGATCTTGTTGATAAAGTTGGGGCCACTCAGATGGCTTATGTCCACAGGAATGGAGCATGGTAGTGAGTGCATCTTAGAGAGGTCGACTGAGGCAGTCAGTGACACGATTTGTGCTCCATGTCTTATACTTGATGTTGAGATGGAATTGTTGCAGTTAAGTGGACCACTTTTGATGGTGATCGTTCTGCAACTTCCCTTGTGTCTGTATGAACTACAAAGGCTTGTGATGAGTGTGGATGATTGTCTCCTTTCCCATAATGTAATGTTTCCATTTTTGATAGGCTTGTACAATGGAATACATTTCCTTGACATAGGTGGGGTATTTCAGGACAATATCTAAGAGTGTCTCACTATGGTATGCCACAGAATGACCATGTTGAGTGAGAACTGAGCCTACAATATAGTTAGATGCACAGTCTCAATCTCAAACAATTGTTGTAGATCGGGCAAGGAGAGTATTGGAGCTGAGCACAAGTGATGCTTCAGATCATCAAATGGTCGTTGTTGTTCCTTCCCCCACGTGAACTTTTCCTTTCCACTGCCCTTGGTCACTTGGCTGAGGGCCCATGCCATATGGGAGAATCCCAACATGAACCATCAGTAGAAGTTGGCCAGTCCCAAGCTACTCCGAAGATCGGTTAGTGTGGTTGGGGATGTCCAGTCATGAATGAATTGGATCTTAGCTCTATCATCACGTACCCCATGCTCATCAACCATGTAGCCTAAGCATTGGACCATGTTCATGCCAAAGGAGAATTTTTCCAAGTTGGCATATAGCTTGTGCTGCTGCAGAGTGCTCAAAACTTGTTGAATATGTTGCATGTGATCCTCCCAAGTTCTGTTGAAGATGAGGATGTCATCCAAATATACCACCACAAAAGAGTTGGTGAAGGGTCTTAATACATCATCCATCAATCTCATGAAAGTGGGTGGTGCATTTGTTAAGCCTAAGGGCATGACCAACCATTCGAAGAGACCTTCTTTAGGTTCGAATGTTGTCCTCCATACGTTAGTTGGTTCGATGGGAACCTGGTGGTATCCAGAATTTAGGCCAATCTTTCTGAAGAATTTCCCCCCTTGAGTTGGTCAAGAAGGTCATCAATTCTAGGAATTGGGTATCGATTCCTGAATGTGAATTTGTTTAATGCTCTGTAATCAATTCAGAGTCGCTAGGTCCCATCCTTCTTCTACACCAATACAATCAGGATTTTGCAAGGGGAGGAGTTGGGTATGATGTGCCCCTTTCGAAGAAGCTCTTAGATCTGATGCTTGATTTCGTCATTTTCCATCAGTGAGCGACGATAGACTGGTCCATTAGGTAGAGGTGCACTGGGGGTTAGATCAATTGGATGCTTGACTTGGTAGTGCGTCGGTACCCCGGTGGGTGAGGAGAACATGTCTTTATACTCTTCCACGATCCCGTCCACTTGCTTCTGTTGCAAAGAGAGGCTTTGTATAGAGGCTACGGATGTGGCGAAAACCTTCTACTTACGGTGAGCACGGATCACAAAGAAGATGAACTTCCTAGTCTTTAAAATGACCTTACTGTATTGCTTAACACAGATTAAAAAAATAGCGGTAGGCGACGCTACCTCTAGTATCCTGTACAATTGTCTACCCAAAGTAATAATAACATTGTGGGAGACTCATACACATCATGAGGTGTCCACAAATATGGTTGTCCTAAAATAACATCATAAAATTCAAGGGGAACAATATGACACAGTACCTCGTCTTTCAAAGGCTTGATGTCGTAGGGCAAACGACATTGTTGGTTGACACAAAGATCTCTTCCTTGGCGAAGCCAACTAATGGTGTAGGGTTATGGGTGTGGTGTCGTCGACAGGTCTAGCCGCTTGATGACCTCTTCTGAGATCAGGTTCTTCCGACTCCCGCTATCGATAATGAAATGAAGCAGGGCCCCATTTACCTAAGTTCTTTTGGTTTGCTTGGATGGACTTTGGTGGTAGCGATAGTGGCATTGGGTTCAACATCGATAATCTGCTTCCCTCCTTCTGGATTTGATTCAGAGTTGGAATCGGCCTCTAACTCAGAAGCCTTCAGCTCGGCCACAAGTGACTTCTTGGAGCGACATTCTTTGGTGTTGTGCAAAGGGATTTTATGGTATTCACACCATTTTCCCGTGTCCTTCTTCGACTTCTCATTACCCTTCTTATGTTGCAGCTTGGACAGGTTGTCCTGAGAGTGGCCATATTTTCTCTGTCCCTTGTTGTGTGGGTTGGGGCTGCCTTTGCCCTGCTTCGACTGTGAGGAGTTTGCAGATCCAAACTCTCTCCTCTTCTACTTAAATTTCTTCTTGATCTTGACAACATATCTATAAGTCGTACCCAATGATGTGATGTCCAGAAAATCCATTTTTGTTTGAGTGTATCTATGCAAACAATCATGATATTTGAGCACTAGATGTCATTCAGAGTCTTTGATACCCAATTTGGTGCATAGGGTATGGAAAATATTTGTGAAATCTTGTACTGTCTGGTCCCTTTCCTGACGCAAGGTGGTCCATCTAGTGTATTGGTCCTCATAGCTTCTAACAAGGTAGTATTGTTCTTTAATGACATCCTGAAAGGAATCCCATTTAGGGGCAATCACAAATATTGTGGATTCCTCTATGGCCCTTTGCTCAGAGTAAGTATCCCACCAATCCTTAACATGGGGGACGACCTTGAGGAGTGCAAAAATAATCTTTTCCCTATCGAAAAAATTGTGGACCGAAAAATACCCTTCGAGCAGATTCAACCATTTATCTACAACATCTGCATCTATCAATCCTTCAAATAATGGAATATCAAAATTTACATGTACCTTGAAGGGGGTTGCATGACCGCTTGATGAAGATTCTTCTTTTGTGGGTAGTCGTTGAACGATCTGTGCAAAGTTGTCCATCATTTCGTTCTTTTGTCGCGCAAGGGCTTCCTCGAGCAACATTTTAAAAGGATCTCTTGCTCCATCATCTTTATTTTCATCCCCCATGGGTTATTGTTGAGCTCGGCTCGACCAATCTTGCAAAGGCTTGATTGGTTTGAGTCCCAACTTCTTGTACCTAGATCTTGTCGGGGACATGCACACAAAAAAATGAATGAAGAGCATACCGCTCTGATACTACTGATCCGGATTTAGGAGTGGAATGAACTGATTAACAAATTGAATACAATAAACACACATATATGGATAATAACAAAGATATATAGTGAACAATATCTTCTATTGAATAAATGAAATAGGTTGAAACTATAAAACTGCAGAACTGAAACAACTTGCTCGAATGGTGGTAACTATCTTTGAGAAGAGATGTGGCTGCTATGCGCATCCGTCTGAGCAGAATGATTGCAATGAGGTTCCAGAGGCCTTTTTAACATTACACATGAATGTAAAAACCCTAGACATCCAAAAACCTAACCCTAGGAGGTGAAACGACAAAAGTCATGTGGGCCCCGATGGGTAAGTTGGTACCTCAACTTCCCGGGGTCGTAACTTTTGCATACGACCTCTGTTTTAGGCGTGTGATAGCCCATTGGAAAGGTTTGTTCGAGAACTACACATTACGTTGTCGAAATTTTACTATCTCTATAGTTTAACTGTGGCAAGCAAAAAAAAACACTATTTAAGGCCCCAAAACGACCCTGGAAGTACAGAAAGATGTGATGACATGAAAACATTCAAAATAAGTCAGTTGGATTAGGTGGGAGGCCACCAGTCTCCACCTGGAAGATGTGTAGGGCTTCATAAAACCTCAAAATTGTAGAACCCATAATTACAAAGAAGTACATAAGAACATGTTGAACTAAAAACTATCAAGATGAGCCAATTGGAATAGGTGGGTGGCCACCAATATCCACCTGGATCAACTTGTTGAATTTTTGGTTTTAGTTTTAGAATGGAGCAGGTAAAATTTTGATATTAGAAACACATTCCATCTTTGACTGAAGGCCTTGGTTAGTATTATCATTTTATATTACATGGTTACATGGTCCAACCACAACTCTTTTACTAATACAAATATAACCATTTTTGTACAATTTTTTTTTACTTAATATATAAGAATGTGCAAATAGCAACATTAATCAATGTGTTCCATATATTTTCTTGCATATACAAGAGATTGATTAAATAAACCATTGATTATATTTGATATGAATGGAATCTTATTACATTCAATGCATAAAACATTATTACAAAACAAGTCATTGTCAAGAAATCTAAACATTCATACAAGTACAAAGATTTATTTTAGATGTCGAGGGGTTGGAGAATTATTTGAACAATGCTTTAATATTTTCAAGGTTAGTCTATGAACGTTAGCACTACATAGAAATGTGAATTATTTTTTTATATTTTTATTTGAGAGAAAAATATTGAAAATGGAGAAATTTAAAGTCATTTTAACATAGATGATTGTGACATGATACCTTGAAATGGTTATGTTGGCATTAGTAACTTAAGTGAGAGTTTGATTAAGTCTTAGTAATCATATCTAAAGTGAACGAGAGATTAGATCTCACTCATTGATCACTTTATGAGATCTAGGGTTTTGGACTCAGGGTTAACTCAATGTAGTAAAAGGCAACATAGGTGAGAGGGTGGGACACAATGATGGTACACAGAGAGTGAGTGAGCACTTAGGTGTGTAGGGGCAGGGTGCGAGGAAAGGAAGCAAGGACATAGTAGACAGGAGGGCTAGACTATTGTTGCATTGTATTTCTCAGGAGAGCCATAATCCCAGGACGGAAGCCCTGATTTTATTTAATAAAATCATCATAGATCTGGTTTTCCCACGAGGGTTTTTCCAGGGGTTATTTACCCAGAATATATTTCTGTAAACCGATCACCCAACAATTAGTTATGAATAAAAACACATTTTTTGAATTAAAACACATCTAGGTTACTAAATGATAAATTTAGTGGAAGAAAATTCAGGAAACCAAAACACATTGCACGAAATATTCTTGGTAAATAACCCCTGGAAAAACCCTTGTGGGAAAACCATATTTGTGATGATTTTATTAAATAAAATCAGGGCTGCTAGTAGACACAATATGTTTACCTTGGGAAACCCAACCTTGGGAGAAAACCCAAAAACTTTCTTAAGAATAATTCAAGATAGAAAATAAATCAGCATAAAATAAAGAACCCAACATATATAAGGTTGTGCCCTAGCATGAGGAAGATCCCTCAAGGCTAGTGAACCACTAGACAATAATAGAGTGCCACGAAAGTCTTCTAAGATGCTCTTCAAAAAATGTGTTGTTGTTGTTACACTAGGTGGAAAGAGTTGTGTGTATTGTGATAATGAAATGATCCAACCTTTATTTATATTAATCTTAGTCACTTTATTTACTTGTGGGCCGACTTCTTCTTTTTTCCACAATAATTCATTTAATGCTTTTCCAGAGTTTCTTTAATATTTTAATGGTCTTTGACTTGTCTTCTTGGCTTTCTTCTTTTACTATAAATTTTTCCATGAGCCATGTTCATGTATCATCTCCTCACATGCACGTATAATTAATATAGGGCTATAATGTTGAGTAAACCCACCGAGAAGCCCCTCATCACAAGAGGTCTCTTGGGCCTACTTCTTCAACATTAGACTAGACTTGTAAACAAATCAAACCTGCAATTAGATCACTCCATCCTGGAGCAGGCAATGTGAAAGCATCTAGCATCTCAAGTCTTTATCACTCCTTATCAAATAAACATGACTAAGGAGAAATACTACACCTGGGTCATTCACCACTAGCAAAGCCCCATGAGTGAATGTATAATTTTCCCTTGGTCAAATCAGCATGACCAATCTAGGACAATGTTTGCCTGATGTTGAATCTCAAGTCTTTATCACTCCTAGTCAAATCAGCATGAGTAAGGAGAAAGACTACGCCTGGGCCATTCACCACTAGCAAAGCCCCATGAGTGAAAGTATCATTCTCCCCTGGTCAAATTAACATGACCAATCTAGGAGAATGTCTACCTAGATGTTGCTAACTGGAGAACCATCAACATCTTGGGTCATTCACCACTAGCATAGCCCCGTGAGTGAATATATCATCCTCCCTTGGTCAAATCATCATGACCAATCGGGGAGAATGTCTGCCCGATGTTGAAACATCAACATTCCCTCTCAGCAAGGGAGACATTCTGCATCACGCCAAGCTCGTCTATGAAGTATACAAACTTCGCTCTAGACAAAGACTTGGTGAGAATGTCCACAATATGCTCATCTATGGATATGTATTGGAGCTTTACGGATCCCTTTTGCATCATGTCTCGGATGAAGTGATATTTGATCTCAACATGCTCTAACCTCTCATGAAATACTGGATTTTCCGAAAGCTTGACACAACTTTGATTGTCATGATGTATCAAGGTCATCTCTAGCTCTTGAGCAAATAGTCCTGCAATAAGCTTTTGAAGCCATATTGCTTCATGACATGTGACATTGGTTGCGATATATTATGCTTTTGTTGTACTAAGTGCTACAAAAGTATGCTTCCTACTAAACTAGGATATCACAATTGATCCTAAGTTGAAGCAACACCCTGAAGTGTTCTTTCTGTCCACTACACCTGCCCAATCAGAATTTGTATATCCCTATAGCCTCACTTCACCACCTGAGAAGAACATATCCAACTGTACCACATAGGTACCTCAACACATGCTTTGCTACAACCCAATGGAAGTGCCTCGACTCAACCATAAATTGGCTCGGGGTGCTCACTACAAAGAAAATATTTGCCTGGTGTTAACCAAGTAGATAAAGGATCTAATCGGCTTCTTGTACAAAATGGGATCCACCAAATTTGAATCTAAAGCAGAATCACTTAGCTTCTTCATATTTTCCATCATATGTGTAGCCATGTACTTGCAGTCCATCATACCGAATTTGGTCAAGATCTCAACCATGTACTTTCCTTGTCCAAGGAAGATCTTGTTTGGTCTCTGCCACACCTCCAATCCTAATAAATAATTCATCAAGCCAAGATCCTTCATTTTCAACTACAAGGCCAAGTCCCTCTTACACTCGACAATGAGCCTCTCTGCCCCCGTAAGGAATAGATCATCAACATACAACACCAAGATCAAGGGATCACCATCAACAACCTTGTAGTAAAGGTTAGGATCTGCAACACTTCCAGTGAAGCCCAAACTCATCAAGTATCCATCAATCCTCAAGTACCATGCTCTTGGTGCCTGCTTGAGTCCATACAGAGCCTTCTTTAATCTGCAAACATGAGACTCCTTCTCATGTATCACAAAGCCTTGAGGTTGTTCTATGTACACTTATTCCGAAATCACATAGCTGACAAATGCGGTCTTCCACCCATCTGATGTAATCTCCAACCCATAGCTAAAGTAAGAAAAATAATAGTCTTGATGGAAGTGTACCTGGCAATTAGAGAAAAGTCTCCTCATAATCCACTCCCTCTTTCTCGGAGAATTCTCTCACCACAAACCTCACTTTGTACTTTTTGATGTTGCCACCTGTTGCATTCTTGATCTTGTAGATCCACTTGGAAGTCATAACTGACTTCCCCTCTGGTCTCAAAACTATCTCTCACACATCATTCTTCATGATGGACTGATACTCTTCCATCATGGCATCCTTCCAAATATGTTGCCATGTTGCCTCCTCATAACCAGAAGGTTCAAAATCAATGATGTGGCTCATCAATGCCATATAACTTGAGAACCCTTGAGGTTATTTTCTCTCCCTGAAGATACCACGGGGAGTTGCATGACCCTCTACATCCTACAAAGTATCACAAAGCCATGTTGGCCTCTTTCTGGTCACTGCAACATCTCTAGGTAGATCCACTTGCTCGATTGGATCCAATGACTCCTCTTGATAGTCTAAGGATGAACAACTGGGCTAGAGGGATGTGTATCGTCATCCTTCGAAGCCTCCCGCTCCTCACTATCAATATGTGAGACTCTCTATATCTCTTGAAGGCTACCTCTTCATCGAAGGTAACATATTGACCAATCTCAATCTGACATTGTTTTGGAATGTAGATTTTGTAGGCCTTAGAAGTTTCATTGTATACCACAAAAGTACCCTTCTTTCCAGAAGGTTCTAACTTCGTCCTCTTCTCCTTGGGAACACAGATGTATATTGGACAACCAAATATCCTCAAATTGTTGACTTTTAACTTCACTCCTATGAATTCCTCCTCAGGAGTCTTATCTCCCAATATCCGATGAGGACTTATGTTTTGAACATAAATTGTTGTGTTGGATGCCTCTTCCCATAAGAACATGGGTAGATTCTTATCATGAATCATTACCTTGATAGCCTCCATAATGGACATGTTCTTCCTTTCCACAACACCATTCTATTGAGGGTTGTAAGGAACTTGCAACTCCCTCTTGATCCCTGCTTCCTTGTAGAAATCACTGAAGTCATTGGAAGTATACTCTCCTCCAAACCATGATCTTTTTTTTTTCCCGTCAAGTTTTTTGCCTGAGACTTGAACTCCTGGAACCTGTTGAAGACTTCATCCTTTGTCTTCATGGTAACCTGTCTAGAATAAGAACAAGAACAAGTGTCGTCTACTCTGAGACTCGAGACCATCTTTGACTTTGACTTTGGTCAAAAGTCATTTGAATGTCAATCTGAGAGCACCAGTAGGTGCGCTAGGGCAAGGCAAGTTACCATGTGGTGAAATTTGTCCCAACAACTTGCAATAAATGTTGAACGAGCTTGACAAGTGCAGATCTGTGCAGTGGCAAATTTCATGTGCAATGACAAATCTGAGACTGTGCAATGGAAAATCTTAACAAAGCTCTGATAACATGTTGAATTTTCCAATTTCCAGATCTGATAATTATTGCCTTATGATTTCAAACAGATTTTAATTCCATTGTTATCATAGAATAATTACACACTGAAAATTTCAACTGAAATAAAATTGCAGCAGAAATAACAGAAGCATAGAAAGATAGTCATGCACAGTACACACAACATTTTTACCCTAGGAAACCCAACCTTTGGAGAAAACCCAACAACTTTTTTTAAGAAAAATTCAAGCCATAAAATATATCACCATAAAATGAAGAACCCAACATATAGAAGGTTACACGCTAACATGAGGAAGATCCCTCGAGGTTAGCGAACCAGTACACGAGAATAACGCACCACAAAATTCTTCTAAGATGCTCTTCAAAAAAATCGTTGTTGTTGTTGCACTGCTACCACTGGACTTGGGCACTAGCTAAGGAGAGTTGTGTGTGTTGTGACAATGAAACGATCCAACCTTTATTTATCGTATTCTGAGTCACCTTTATTTACTTGCGAGCTGACTTCTTCTTTTGTCCACAATAATTCATTTAATGTTTTTTTGGGGTTTCTTTAATATTTTAATGGTCTTTGACTTGTCTTCTTGGCTTTCTTATTTACTAGAAAATGTGTCCATGTATCATCTCCTCACATGCACGTCTAATTAATATAGGGCTCTAATGTTGAGTAAACCCACCGAGAAGCCCCTCATCACAAGAGGTCTCTTGGGCCTACTTCTTCAACATTAGACTAGACTTATAAATAAGTCAAACCTGCCTTATAAAAATTAGATCACTCCATCCTGGACAGACAATGTGAAAGCATTTAGCATCACGAGTCTTTATCACTTCTTATCAAATCAACATGACTAAGGAGAAAGACTACACCTGGGCCATTCACCACTAGCAAAGCCCCATGAGTGAATGTATCATTTTCCCTTGGTCAAATCAGCATGACCAATCTGGGACAATGTCTTCCCGATGTTGCATCTCGAGTCTTTGTCACTCCTAGTCAAATCAACACGCATAAGGAGAAAGACTATGCTTGGGCCATTCACCACTAGAAAAGCCCCGTGAGTGAATGTATCATTCTCCCTTGGTCAAATCAACATGATCAATCTGGGAGAATGTCTGCGCAATGTTGCTAATTGGAGAACCATCAACATCCTGGGCCATTCACCACTAGCATAGCCCCGTGAGTGAATGTATCATCCTCCCTTGGTCAAATCAACATGACCAATTCGAGAGAATGTATCATCCTAGGCTCTTGTTTATTACATTGAGTTAACCCTAAGTCCAAAACCCTAGATCTCCTAAAGCGATCAACGTATGAGATCTAATCTCTCGTTCACTTTAGATCTTATGGCTAGGCCTTAATCAAACTCTCACTTAAGTTACTAATGCCAATAACTTAGGCATTTAACTTATAAAAGATCACTCACTTTATATATATATATATATATATATATATATAACCTTTAAATAAAGTCTGGGAGATCTTTAAGGGTGCTTATGATGCTATTAACACATTGATTGGAGATGACTAGTAAAAAAAAAAAAAACATATTTGTAATGATGAAGGGAACTATGTAATTGCAAAAGGTTATAATTGTGATGATGTGAATGATACATACTTGTTAGATTGATTGTGGTCATGCTTGTTACACTTGAATGGCGTCAGTGACATGAGAAATATCTTTTATGGTTGATAAGATATTTTGTTTTTTTCTTCATAATTGGCTATGTTGGATAATTTTAGTAGTGCTTTTCATCATTTTATAATGTTTCCATCTAAACAAAAATTAATTGATGTAATTTTTATAAGTATTGTTTTGCAACCTCAATTATAGAAACCCAATATATATGAATGTAATTATTTGTTGGCTTTTACAATGTTGAAATGTTTTTGTTTCAGTGTTTTAGTGGGATATATGAAAAACACAATAATGACAAATTCACTTATGGATTTGTGACATGATATTTAATAATTTGGGTAAATATTTTGAAACATTTATATTTAATGTTATTTATGATTGTAGAAACACAACTCTTATGGACAACTCTAAGGAAAGTAATCAATGTGACAATGAAAAGATCCATGTTATTATAAAGACTTATGATTATGAAAACATGAATGAGAGACATGATATTTAATAATTTGGGTAAATATTTTGAAACATTTATATTTAATGTTATTTATGATTGTAGAAACACAACTCTTATGGACAACTCTAAGGAAAGTAATCAACGTGCCAATGAAAAGATCCATGTCATTATAAAGACTTTTGATTATGAAAACATGAATTACGAGTACTTGAGATGTGAAACCCATTTTAAAATCTTTGAGATATAAATTAAATGTCAAAAAGTTTCTACCATTCTTAGGAGTTATGTATTATCAATATATGAAAATTTTATGATTATTAAGCATGTGATATTCTCATTAGTAAGATATTTGACATATTCTATGCCTATTATAAATTATTGAATAAAAAAATGAGGAGTATTTGAAAAGTATTGATTTACATACAATGAATCCCTTTAAATCCAATAATCATGTATCCCATACATTTGTTATTTTCAATGTGTGGTTAATGATTTATGCTTTGTTGTTAGAGTATACAACTATGAAAATAATTAACAACGAAATAAGCAGAAGTCATGTGTTAGATATTTGCATTTTCGGAAACCGATTTCACTTTTTTGGAATTTGATCTTGCACTTTCTAAATACAATCTTACAGTTTTCAAATATGATATTTCATGTTCATAACCACATTTTTCACTTTGGAAACCCCAATTTTGCATTTTGGAAACATCGATTTTGACCTATCTTTGAAGGGGCTTACGCTGAAATTAGTCCAAATTTAATGAAACGGTCATTAGTAGCAAGGGACAAGAACATGTATTTACCATTTTTATCTACCAACTGATGATTCTTTACTTACATTGAGTTCGAATAATGTCTTATGTGATGAGCTTGAAGAACATGTAAAATATGAAAATATTATTTATGATACTATTGAGAGAAATTATGTCAACACTAGAGCCTTTGTTGCTTCATCAAATGAATTGAGTGCTACTCGTATCTAGTGAATGGATTGTGGATAGTGATGCATCCTTTCATATGATAGGGGATAAATAAGTTTTGTGGTACTATAATGTGGGTGAAAATTCGAAACATGAAATTATCATTGGAACCAGTGTGATTATTCAAGTTCATGGTACATGTACAACCAAAATTAATAATGGGGTTCTTAACAATGTCTCGTGCATGTACAGTAGGAAAGAAAATTTACTTTTTGTTCATTAATGTCTAGGATGGTAGACATAGACTTTATTTTTATCCTAATCACTTTGTCATTGAAGATATTTGGAGACAACTATAAGATAGTTGCCTCAAGTAATGTTGATGATGATGCATGCCTATATAAGTTCTTCGGTTTCTCCCAATCCAAGTCCATTCCATATTCTGATTTTATTTCTTAGTCTAATGATTATAGTAGGATATTACATGTAAGATTGGGACACATAAATTATGGAAAATTTCAATTCATGTCCATGTTAGCTACTAAAGGTGCGTGTGAAGGATGTCTATTGGAAAATCCACACATGGAGAAATTTGGCAAAAGGAAAGAACGAAGAGAAAAGTATGCATTACTACCAATGCATCATGACATTTGCAAACCAACAAATTATCCTACAATCAAAAGTTCCAAGTACTCCTTAGTTTTCATTGATGATTGCATAAGAAAGGTATGTGTCTATTTCCATAAACATAAGAGTGAAGTCATTCAACTATTAGAGAGTTCGATTTTTTGGTTGAGAATGAAAGTGGAGAGAAGACTATTGTTTAAGGAGTGACAATGGGAGTGAATATACTAACAAGGACTTTGAAATATTGTGTTAAACATGGGATAATGCTTCAAAACAGTGTTCCATACACACCATAACAATTGGAGTAGCTTAAAGAATGAATAGTTACATGTTACATTCAAGGGGATTGAAGTATTTTTTTTTGGGGTGAAGTGATTGCATATGCTACACATATTTTGAATATGAATGCTACTAGAGAAAGAGATTTTACTCCATAGGAAAAATGGACTGGTAGAAATCCTATAATTATTCATTTTAGGGTATTTAGTGGGTTTATTAGGCACACGTACCAAGAGAAATAACTGTGCTTGAACCTATGAATAAGAAATGCATCTTTGTTGTAATAGTGAGGAGTTGAAGGCCTGCAATTTGTATGATCCATATATCAATGACGCATTTGTGTGCAAGGATGTGAAGATTGATGAATGTTCCTTCACTTCTAACCCTCGCACTTGCCCAAATACTCCCTCAATTAAGTTGGTTAGTTATCTTGATGATGATAATTTGATTGCTTATTATAATGAACATGGTATGTATGGCAATAATACTAGTGATGATTATGCTAATTCATATTCTAGTGTTGAGTTGGCTGGTTTTTTTTTTCTTTTAGTGATGTGGTTGTCGACATGTCTTTTTCAGACGATGATACTTCTAATGTTGTCTCTAATGAAGCATGTAGAAATGTGAATTTTCCCAAGTGGGTTGTAAAAACCATTAAGGTTGTAGGTAATCCCTTTGAGCTAAGAAGGGTTGGAGGTAAAAGTAATCATGCTCTCATGGCTAAGGTAATGGTAGAAAAATATTTAAATAGAAAGTTGGCAATAGGTTACATGTTTTAGCTTGGTACTAGTCTAGTTACTTGGTCAAGTAATAAGTTGAATAATACTTCATTAACTTCTCATGAGGATAAATATAGAGAAGCAAATGAAGCAAGGAAAGAAGAAATATCGACTCAGAATTTATTGTATGAACTTGGTCTTTCTCAAAGGAAAACTACATAAATCACGTGTGATAGCCATAGTGCAATCTAGTTTTCTATGCAATGGTTAGGAATCTAAAGCTAGATATTCACTATTTTAGAGATCTTGTACATGATGGATTATTTAAGTTTTATACAAGTGCAGAACAAGCAACAAATATATTCACCAAATTTTTAATAGAGCTAAAGTTCGTAAAGTTTTATCTATGCTTAGAATGAGGGAAAATGACATTAAGGGGGATGTGTTGTACTGCCAACTTCTTTCTCTTATTCTTGATGTATTTATATTGTATCCCTAATCAGTATATAGGGGGGTGTTAAGATGAGTAATACTGGCTAGTCGCAACTTATGTGATGTAACTTTTGATGTAAGCCTTATTGGCACATTTTTTGTTGGAGTCATTATTTCCCCATAATGGTTCTCTTATGTAGCCTTGTATTTTGGTTGGAGTCATTGTTTCCCCATAATGGTCCTCTTAGTAGATGATTCTGGAAGGTGATGTGTGTATAAATAAATGAATCATTCACCTTATTTGTACAACATGAATATGAAAGATTCAGAGATATTCACGTGGATATGGGGATGTACAAGTGATATTTTGGATTTTAATGTTAAATCCTGGGGCATATGATTCACCATTCAATCTCTCATGTGAGACTTTTCTTTTATTTGCTTGGGTTGATTATGCTTTTCTAAATTATTATGTGTGATAATAGAGTGAACCCATGCTTATGGAGATCCTTTGCGCATAATTTCTAAAGTAACAATCATTTGGTATGGTGTAGTTGGACCTCTCGTAACTAGTTTTAGTTTAGTTGGAAATGTAATATCTCATACACGAAGGAATAATTGTGATGAAACATCAATATTACGGCTCTCCTTTCACAATTACTTTCTATGTTATAACTTGTTCGTAAAACTAAATTTGGAGTTCTTTTTTCCCTCAGATGGTTTTCTCTAATTTCATAAGTTTGTTCTTGTATCTCCTAATATACGTCCTATTTGTCATTGATGTATAACAACTGAATGCATTAATATGTTTAAAGGATGGTTTCACTTTCTAAAATTTGTTTATATAAAGGAGAACTTCATGCTTCCACCATTAATAGGGTTTCTTCGCAATGAGAGTCTGTATCCCTGAACTACTATGGGATGACTAGTGCAACTCCACCCAAATCCATTTTCACATATCAATTTTGCACCACAAAACATCCTAAAAAGCCATAATATAATCATTGTGTATGAAACCATGTGGGCATAAAATTTGCCATTGTAAGTGTCCCGGTGAATAATGAAGGAGAACTACTTCACGAGTTGTTGAATGGTCATGCCAAACTTATATTGAAGTTACTCCAAGGAAGCTTCCTCGAAACATCTCAATGTAATTGCCCATCCTTGCCAAGCAAGTTGAAATATTTAATCATATTCCACATCTATAAAAGCCTGATAAAAAATACTTGGATCATGGAATGAATTAGATGGCTTCTCCATAGATGACGATGGGGAAAATGGGCCCAACATAACCTAATATCCAAAAGACATAATACCCTAAAGGAAGGAGATGGGATAGAGGGAGGCTTGGCCAAGGAAAATGAAAAATCCTTCTCGGTAGGAAGAAAATCCTATCTATCTCAAGTAAATAAGAAAGCCATTAAAGAAGTTAAGGAGGGAAAACAATTGACAATCAAGGGGGGGGCTGGAGTTGGGAAAGCATTGTGAATATTGAAGTTATCATTTATTCCATCCCTTGATGCGAGACAGGTAGGGGGGCCCACAAAAAATAACCCTCAAAAAATGCTTTACCAAATTCAAACATGATATCATTTTGTTAGAGGAAACCATGCACGAGGGGAAGAAAGCATAAACTATTTTATCAACCATGTTAAAAAAATGGTCTTTTAGATCTTTAGACTCCAAACGAAGATGACTGGAACTTATAACTTGTTGGAATAAATCTTTGGATTTTGCTAATTTGTACTTTATCCATGCAGGTACTAGGGCGTGCCTAAATTCAAATAATCAAGCAAATGATTATTTATCATTAACTTGTATGGACCACATGTTAATGGGAAATATTTCTAAGAGAGCTTTAAAAAAATAGATGGGATCAGAGACATCATATAATTCTAGGATATTTTAATCTAACAATGAAAGTAGGAGAAATTCGGGGAGAAGTGGCTAGACAAGATCCTCTAGCTAGATACTTTGCCCAAATGTTTGAATACAGTGGCCTTTGTGACGTGGAACCTAGTGAGTAGGTTCCAACATGGAGAAACTCTAGAATAAGTGAAGAAGTGTGTGTCAAAACAATTGAACGTATTTTGGGTGGTAGAGAGGGTATTAGAAGAAGCGTGCAAACTAAAATGTTGGGTGGGAGATAGAGGAAGGTCACACGATCTTCCTATACTACTTCAATAAGGAAAAGATGACCACAAGCCACCAATACCCTTCAAATTCGACTATACTTCGTTATAGGAGGAGGGATTCATAAATATGGTAATCTTTGAATGGAAAAAAAATTGACCTTAATCTAGAAGAATCTAAAATGTTTCAATTTGCATAAAACTCGAAAAGGGTAAAAAAATAAGTGGTGGAATGGGATATAGGAAATATTAGGAAGCCCATATAGAGTTGATTGAAACGTATCATATCAAATAAATGTCGACAACAACAAAGAATCCATATTCACATGAGAAGAAAAGACCGAACTAAAGAAACTTGAAGAAACAAAAAGAAAGTTGTTGGAAAATAAAGAAGCAACATGGAGGTTGGAGAGCAGGGCCATATGGCTAGTAGAGGGGTACGAGAACACATTTTTTTTCCAAAATTAAGTCAAGCACATGAATAATCAAAATAATATACAAGAGAGCAAGAGAAATTATGGATCTAAGGTCATAAAATTTCAAGATATAGTAGAAGAAAGTCTTTATCCTTTCAAGACCTTATTTCAAGATCCTCCAGGATGCAACATAACTGAGATTCTTAAGGTGGCCTCAGTCTTTCCTAGACTAGTAAATGACAATATAATGAATGATTAAATGTCAACATAAGAAAGGAATAACTGAAATCAGTACGTCAATCCCTTGATAAAGCAAAAAGTCCAGGTCCAAATGGTTGGACAACATAATTTTACTTGGGCTTTTATGACTTGCTAGAGGAAGAGATTATGAAGGAAATTGAATAGTCCAAGAGACATGGGAAAGTTTTGGTGGCCATAAATGCCACATTTATAGCCCTGATTCCACAAAGAAATGATCATGAATCACTAGAAGACTATAACTTTATCTTGTGGTGTAATTTCGTTTATAAAATCATCACAAAAATTATTGCAAATGGCGTCAGATAAATACTCTTTTAAGTCACTTCAAAAGAACAATTTAGGTTCTTACACAACACATAAATTCATGATGTTGTGGAACAATCCAAGAGGAATTACACTCAATCAAGATAAATAAGCTACCAACAATCGTATGAAACTTGATTTGGCTAAAGCCTTTGACAAGATTAATAAGATGTATGCAAGGCTAATCCTAATACACATTGGAATAAGCATTCTAGTTGTGAATTGGATCACGAGGTGTCTATCTTTAGTCTCATTTGTTGTATTGACCAATGGATCAGCCTCTAGGTTATTTTATGCCTCTAGAAGCTTAATACAAGGTTGTTTGATGTCCCCTTCCCTAATCTTGTTGGTGGTAGAAAGATTGAGTAGGATAACTTTAGCACACAAAAGAGTAGTTTCCATCATATTGTTGATATTATGGTAGCTGCGAGAGGTATTTACCTCCACGTGTGAACTTGACAAGAATAGAATATTTTGGGAAGCAAGAAGAAACCCTAATGAGTTGGCTAATAATCCTAGAAGACAAGTCGGCTCAAGAGGATAATTTGTATTAGGTTATTAGCCTCCAAGAGAAGAAGTCAATTGAAAGAAATAATAAATAGGCACCCAGAATGAGAAGTCGGCCCAGGCAGTTTGTCAGTTTTAGTATAAATACAGGAGGCCAGTCTTTATTCTGGAAGGCATTCTCAGAACTGCAGATCTCACTTGTGCGTGCTGCAGTTGGCCAGTTTGTGCACAAGTTTGGAGGAGAGTTGTCATTGCAGTTGCTACAGCTAGCAGATTACGTTTTGGCTTGGACTATCTCTTGGTTATGGTCTGGACTATCTGATCAGCTCTTGTTTGGTGTGTTATCCTTGGAGAAAGGTGTGCCACCCTTTATTTGTCTATCTAGCCTAGGGTTTGCTTCTAGAATGATTCTCTGTCAAGGTTAAGGTGCTCAGAGGGTCGCTTTGGCCTATGGTTGGGTGACAATAGTGATATTGTCTATGGTAAAACGAGCACATCCATCATATTCTAACAGGTTATGGGCCCACTCCTCCTTCATTCAGTCAAACCATTGGAAGGAAGCATATCCATAAGGATATTAAGCTCGTTGAAGAACTATTGCTAGGGTTTCTAATAGGAGTAGTCACCAAAGCACTGTCACTGGGGTCCTAGCAGGTGCAGTTGCAGAAACCATAATGTTCTCATTGAGGCACCTTAAGTGAAGGGATTGACCTAATTTTTGGATAGATCAGTGCGCCTCAGCCTAGCACATCTCCTCGTACTCTCAGCAAGCCAAGACGTCAAGTTTGAGTTTTTGGTCAAATCTAGGGTTGACCAAGTCAAGGAAACCATGACTCACTCTATGAAGTCAGAAAACAAGTTAGATGGAGCTTCTAACTTCAGAGCGTGGAAGACAAGGATTGACCTCATCTTTGCCAAGAATAAAGTGTTGGATATCGTGAAAGGAAATATCGTGCGACGAGAGTTTGAAGAAGGAAAAGAGAAGGCGTTGCAAAACATTGCAGCTATGGAGAAGTTCAAAGACAATAACATCAATGCCATGAGTATCATAGTGGATTCTATAAAATACCACTTGATACCCTACATCTCCCATCTTGATTCGTTTAAGAAGATGTACGATGCCCTAACAAACCTCTTCTCAGTCAAAAACATTGGACAAGTAATGAGTCTGAAGAATGAGCTCCGTGACATGAAGATGAATGATGATGACATCATAACATCATACTTTGTGAGAATCTCTCAGTTAAGAGATAAACTACAAGCTATTGAAGAGATCATCTCAGAGAAGGAGCTAGTAAATATAGTACTCAATGGTCTTCCCAAGACATGGGATGCATTTGTCGCAAGCATGAACACAAGGAAGGAGTGTCCTACTTTTGAAGAACTTTGGACTTCTTGTGCATAAGAAGAATCAAGGATCAGTGCAAAAGAGAAACCCCAAAAGAAATACGATGATCAAGCCTTCACAGCAAGGTTCAAGGATTTCAGGAATAAAGGAATTTTGGCTCAAGAAAGAAGCCAAATCAAGAGAAAGATATGTCAGGAATACAATGCTTCAATTGTCGAAAGTATGGTCACTACAAGAATCATTGTCCCGAGATAAAGAAAAGGAAGGAGACACACGAAGCATCAGTTGCAGAAGAAAAGGAACCTACAAAGAAGACTAAGCAGGATAAAACATACTTCTTCCTCTAAGACAAGGTAACAATACTCTTCATAATTCTTGTATGTACCATATTTTTCTGTACATATCTTGCATAGCTATTTCTAGAAGATAATATGTTCAAAGAGACACTATACTTATGGAAGAACAACAAGACAAGGACTTCTATCACTATGACTATAAGACAAGCTGCAGGATAAGCCGAAATAAGAATCAATCTTGAAGAAACCTGGAAGAAATAAAGACATAAATAAGTCAACAATCAAGAGGAAATTGGAAAAAGATTTGTGACACTTTGCAGAAGGCAATAAGAATGCAGATGGAAGCATGGAATCTCCTAGATGGAGAGAGCCGATTATATCTCCAAAAGAAGAGCATCCATTCATGCATGAAGCAAGGATTAAGAGGGAGCTAATCCTAAATCCTATGATCCATTGAAGATGATGAAGTAACAATTCAGTTTGACTTTAGAAGAAGCCTTAAAGTATTCATGGTTGTCCATCCACATCCGTGATCCTATGATGAAAGAAAGAAGTGGAATATTTAGGGCATGGAATCTATAAGAAACTCCATGGACCCAAGAGCTAAAGAGAAACATGAGGAAGAACATGAAATTCCAAGAAAGAAAGAAAAGACAAAACAACCAGTCATTGTATCAAGAATCACAAGACTATCAACCTGATATGAACTCACTAAAAACAATCAAGCAGAGGAACTGAAAGTTCTGATGAAGAACGGTGTATGGAAGACTTATGAATGAAAGAATTACGAGATCCAGAACTAAAAGTTCTCCCAGATGGAGGGAGAAGACTATGATGACTGTTTGTTCCAAGTAAACTAGACATACCTCTACATGAGCCATTATATTGTCCGCAATATCCATGGGATGGAGTTTACATCAAATGAATGCAAACACTATTCTCCATAATAATTGAACAAAGAGCGTATGAAGAGCAACCTCAAGGATTTGAGGTATACCAAAAAGAGACCCTTGTATGCAGACGAAAGAAGACAACTTGGTAGAGAACCTCCAATGCACAACAAAAGTGTGGTGAAAACTTTCTATATTATATCAGAATGGTTACTCAAAACTCCAGAATGATGGATTGCCAATCCATGACAAAGATCTCATGATGATAGAAGAAGTGCCACATGGATATGTTCTAGTTTGAGACTTTCCACGATGTTATGAGCTAGCAGAAAATAAAGGAATTGAATTCAACTATGATATACTGCAATGATCAGAGCTACATGAAGCCTTCAAAGAAAACCAGTGTTCCAGAAAGACCAAAGTACATTGAGATCAAGCATTACATTCTCCATGCTGAAGTCCAAAAAAGAGAAATTAGTTCTCCAATATATATCTCCACAGATGAGTAGATAAGCAGACATTTTGGTAAAGCCTCTGACCAAGATGAAAGAGTTTGTGTACTCAAGCTGAAGCTCATGGAGACGACTTCCCTATTGGATAAGGAAGAAATGATTCCCAAGTTGGGAGGGAGCATTGATGTGTTATGGATTTATGGACAGTCATTTTTCAAGTTCGAAAGATGGTCTAGGATGAGCAATTCCTTTCCAGTTCAGAAAGTGGTTTGAGATTTCTGACGAACAGGCATTTTCCAATTCGGAAAATGGTCCAGATCGAACGGTCATTTTCGTAATGAAAATGGTTCAATGGATTGTTGATGTACCATAGACAACGATTTCCCATTTTAGTTAACATGGGGAATGGTCTAGGACAATCTCTCTTCTTGACGATCACTCTTAGTAGTGGTCAAGAAGACTGGTCTGCCTCGCCGGATAGTCATTCTTTCGAAGCTCACAATTGTGAGCAGTTTCAAAGAATGGTCCATTTTGGAGGTTGGTGAGGACAGTCATTTCCTTAGGAAATGGTCCAGACAGTCATTTCCTAGGGCATATTCATTCTCTCTAGGTTGCACTTTGTTTAGTGCCGGAGGAATGGCCCAAATAGGCGAATGGTCTAGATTTAGTAATTTGGGACAGGCATTCCCTAACACAGACTCATTCTCTCCAGGTTGCACTTTGTT
>JZKD02S1104082.1:0-13046 GCA_000966675.3 Picea glauca
GAACAAAAGACATTTCGATTCAAATAAGTTTTTTGAGCTCTCGTTCGGCTCTGCAATTTTTGGGTTTTCGAAACTTTTATTTTCGGCACTTCGGGATTTCGAGACTTCAGGTTTCGGCCCACGAGGCTTTCAGACTTGGTTTCCTTTCCAACCCCCAACTTTCGAAATTCCTATTTACATTACCCTCTGGACCCACATAGTACAGTGGTCACCCACAACTATGGTGGCACATGGCACGTTAATGAGGGTCCACGTCGCTTTTTAACGAGGTCATCGGTTCCACCACTCTCGCTTTTCTTCTCGACCCACTGGCACGTGATACACATTCATGTGTCCACTTCTATTCCTAGTAAAATCCAACGGTCAAATCTTTCTCAGATCTACAGTGCAAATCCTTTCGGCGTTTCAGGGTTTTCGGGCATCGGAAGTTCGTGCATCCACACATCTTGAACTTCCATTTGCCAAAATCCTGAAATCATTGTCTACTAACCTACCTGATCCAACGGTCAAGTTCTTCTCCCCACGATCTATGGTGTAGATTGTTTTCGGGATTTTGGGGTTTCGGGTTTTTCGGAGGTGCTCACCTCTTCTCACCTCCCATCTCCCAAAACGTCGATTTCTTCTCAGCAATTAACGGTCCAAATCTCTCTTAGATCGATGGTTACGATCCAATCATGAATTCGTGTTTCATGAATTCTCACGAACTCACCCTTTGACCATTTCAAGTTACGAGTTAGCGAAAGAATGATCTCTCTCCACGCGTTCTTTCTGATGGACGGTCCTAACTAATTCAAGATTTCCACACTCCCAAGCAATTCCATGGAGCTTTAAACCCCTCGAACACTTTCCAGATCTAACGGTCACGAGGTTTCACCTTCCCTCCCGAACAGATCCTAAAAACTCTAGCACGTCTGGGGTGGAGTCCTCTCTCCATGTGGACTTATACCACTATACCTCACGAGATCGTAAGCATGGTCAAGTAACTACTTGACACTCTAGTGCAATCCAGGGTCTGAAATTGGTCTTCCAGACACAATTTCTCCTCACACCCTCGGTCCAAAGACCACTCAACTGGCCCATCTAGGCTCAGCGTCGAAACCTTGGCTCTGATACCAAACTGTAGCGCACCTATTCAGCTACAATGGCTTAATCGCTCTTAAAAGGAAGCTTTAACACCACTCTATACTTAAATCATACAGGTATTATATAATCCACATGCATTTAAACAAATAAACACATTTAAGCTCAGAGTAAAACATATTATTTACTGCTATAATTAACAAGCAATTAGTGTTTCATATTAATTCATATACACAGCGGAACATGATAACATAAGCATCACAGTCATGAAAACATGTTTAAGGCATAATCAGATATTTATCTTTCAATAGTGATACATTCCACCAACCAAGTGCAGGCCTTCCACAAACCTCCCAGCCTTAGACCGCACTGCTCATCAGCTCAGCAGTGGGTCACCCCCGAGCTGGGACTAAGCTCCACCCCAAGGCAAGGAATTCTAGTCTAGGCTACAAATACAGGGAAAACAGCACAACAAATCTAGAAGGATTCTTCCCAGGATGCCACCTTACGCCCACTACTACCAGACTCTCATTCCCCACATGCCTGTTCCGCCCGGGAGTATACACCTTCACAAGAACAGTCCATCGGTGCTAACCTCCCTCTGTGGGTCTCGGCAACAGGCCAGATCAGGAAGTCTCAGAGTCTGAAGCTGGTGCTGGACACTCTCTGGAAGAAACCTCTTCCAACAACATCCACCTCCCTCACCTGGAGAGAGATCACACACAGGCTCAATTACAACACGCACTGGCCATCAAACCATGTGTTGTCCAGCTCTACATGGTCACCATAGCCAACTAGTAAATACAAACACGGCCTCTCAAACAGGCTCAACAATGGCTCGAGGCCTCACAGTGATGGTTCACAAGAATGCATGATGAGTAATTCTCGCAGGGGATGACACAGACTCCATGACTCAGATCAGAGGGTGAGACCAGCTCTTCAGAAACAACACAGGCTTCTCGGCTCACAAAATAGAGGTGTACCCGACTTAACAGAGCCAAACACAGGCTTTCCAACTGGTTCAACAATGGCGGAATGGTTCAGGGTCACGGCTTCGGAACAGAGCCTCCACGCATAGGTTCGATCAGTTGGATAGAGGATGTGCACGGACTATCAAAGACAACACGGAATTCCTGACTCTCAGGAATGCACGAGGTATTCTTGCAAAGGTTGGGTCTGTCGTACTGTTTAGCGCTCCCTACCCTCTCAGGTAGTCGGGTGGAATGGAGGAGAGAGACCCTTCATGGCTTACCTTGTCTGTTTTATTTGCATGCATCCGGGTGGACACTTGTCACCCTTGAAACTGCATGCGTTCCTCGGCATGCATTACCTTCCTTATGGTTAGGAACTTAGGATAAAACATAAATGGCACATGTTCTTTTGGAATAATAATAAAATATTATTCCCAGGCTTAAGCCCCCTAGGCTAAGCACTTAGCCCCTTTTCCACCTTCCAGCCCCCTAATTCCTTGCCCACTCTATGGATGCTTAGTCCCCCTTCACTCATTCATCGTGGTCGGTCTACACATGGTGGTGTTTATATTTTATTAATTGTTCTGCATGATTACATATACAACAGCAGGCTCCTGGCCTTCAACCAACACATAAGCCTCCAGCTTATAAAAAGTTGGCTCACCAGCCTATAAAACATAATTACAATTCCTTTCAGAACATGGTTTACAATGGGGCTTGGCCTTAGGGATACTATAGAAAACATGCCAATTGTGACCCATTGAGAGGGCCTTATCCTCCTAGGTGGAGGCCTAACCCCCTTACCCAACATCCCCCCATATTAGAATACATTAGATAGACTCAAACAAACATCCATTTCCACCTTGAACTATTACAAATACACTTGGAAGGCTAGCATAATTAATAGCTATCCTTTGCAAACCATTTATTAAAAAAAAAGATGATCGTTTGAACAAAATGCAAGTGAGTTATGAAACATCGCTTGGCATATAAAATGGGTGATCAAAGAGACCTGGCTAACCAATAATTCAACTTTTGGAAATTCTGAATCTTTTGAAAAGTTTACATATTTTCAACACATGGTTGAAAATGGAACTAAAGAAAATGTTGCAACATTGAGAACAAATAATGGAGGAGAATTCACTTCAACTGAATTAAATGATTGTTGTCGAGACAATGGAATTAAGAGATAACTAAAAATTCCTTTACTACATGACATAATGGAATTACTGAAAGGATGAACAAAACTCTCATGGGAATGGCAATGTTTATGTTGTAGTTCAATGGGTTGAGCACAAAATGTTTATCTCAAAAATTGATCACCTACATCAACATTAGATGGAAAATTCCATTATGAATCTCAATATGGTTTCTAACTTAAGGTAAATCATCTTTTGGTTTTTTTCTCAACATGTTATGCTTTAGTACCCATGGAAAAAAGGAATAAATTATAAAAATCAAGTATGAAGTGTATCTTCATTGGATACTTTGATGAAAATAAATGGTATATGTTGCTTTTAGATGGTAAGTTCATTTTCAGTAGAGACATAATTTTTTATGAAACTGAAAGTAAAAGTTTTGATGAGATTAATCATCTCCTTAGTCTTTTGGAGAATAAAAACAGTAAGGGTAAAGCTAAGTTGAACAAGTAAAGGAAAAGATTTTTGTTTGAAAAAGACTTTGTTTCTTCAAAAGACTTTTCTTCATAAAAAATTTATTATGATAATGAAACTACAAATGACTCTTTCGATACTAAAACTTCAAAAGAATATTTTCCAACTTTAGATACTTCAAAGAAAATGAGAGTCTCAATTTTTGAAAATTATCTTTTAATAATAATAATAATGGATGATTCAAATCCACAATCCCCTCAACATAAATTTCCAAAGTGGGATAAATAACTTCTCAAAGATGTTCATTCAAATGAAATGAACAAAATAGGAACCATGAGTTCTTCAATATCAAAATCTAATTTTGCCCATGCTTCCACTGAACCTGATACTTTTGATGAAGTAGTTGCACATAAAGAATGGAAATAAGAAATGATTAATGAGTATGATTTAGCACATGCAAATAGGACTTGGAACTTAGTTTATTTTCAACCTGATGTTAAACCCATAAGTTGAAAATGGGTTTATCGAATCAAGTACAAGCTTAACGCTAAAATTGACAAGTACAAAGTTAGACTCATGGGATAAGGGTTTTTCTCAACAAGAAGAGATTGATTATGAGGAAAATTTCCCTCCAATAGATAAATGGAACACAATCAGAACGAACATCAATTTGGCGACTCAAAATGGTTGGAAATTACATCAAATGGATGTCAAAAGTTCCTTCTTGAATTGTGATCTTAAACAAGAAGTCTTTGTTACTCAACCACAATGGTTTGAAATTAAAGGATGGGAACATAAAGTATGAAAACTTATGAATTCTATATATGGATTGAAACAGTATCCTCGTATATGGTATGAAAAAATGCATTATTACCTACAAAAGGTGTGTTTTCAATGAAGTGAATCTGATAATAGTTTGTATTTATGAAAGCAATATAATAACTTGGTGATACTTGTACTCTAGGTTGATGACTTAATCATTAAATTAAATAATGAAGTTCACATCAAACAGCTTAAGGAAGAACTACAAGCAGGGTTCAAAATGACAAATTTAGGAACACTTCATTTTTATCTTGGAGTTGAATTAACTGAACATCCTAAATATATATTCCTTATTCAAACTAAGTGTGTGACTAATTTATTAAATAAATTTGGCATGGAAGATTGTAAACCTTCTCTTACCCCCATGGAGAATAATTTGAAACTTTCAAAATTTAAAGGGGGGGAATTGGTAAACAATACAAGGTACATGAAATTGATTAGAAGTATTATTTATTTGACAAATACTCAACAATATTTGTCATATTCAATCGACATACTT
Organism: Picea glauca; assembly: GCA_000966675.3. Classification (NCBI taxonomy): domain Eukaryota; kingdom Viridiplantae; phylum Streptophyta; class Pinopsida; order Pinales; family Pinaceae; genus Picea; species Picea glauca. The sequence goes on from JZKD02S1104082.1 coordinate 4,986, forward strand.
TCAAGGTTTATGCAGGAACCAAGGGAAAGTCATTGGAATTCAGGGAAAAGGGTACTGAGATACATTCAGGGCACAAAAGATTTTTGTCTTATCTACAAGAAGAATAATTTTTTTACACTTGTTGGATATTCATATGCCAATTTTGTAGGTGACATTGATGATTGAACATCAACTTTAGGTTACTTAATGACTATGGGTTCAATGAAGTACCTTGGAATTGCAAAAAGTAGGAAATAGTTGTCAATTATTCAACAGAAGTAGAGTGCAAATAAGCGTGGGAAGCAGCATGCGAGATTGTATGGATACGAATAATTTTGTAGGATCATGGTGTAACTCAAAAATTATCAACAAATTTATTTATCAATAGTTAGTTAGCAATAAAGATGGCCAAGAATTCAATATTTCACTCAGAGACTAAGCATGCCAACACCAAGTGCCACTTCATCAGATCACTCATCATCAAAGACATCATCAAGCCTCCATACTCTCCATATTCACATCAAACTTCAAATATTTTTACCAAGCCTATTGGTATAATAAATTGCACTAAGTTCATAGATGAACTTGGTATTTGTAAATGTGAACTTTTGGATTAAAGGGGGGAATGTTAGCCTCATAATCTGAAAGTTTTATAGTTTAAATATTTTCCTAGTTCAAATGTTTTTAGAAATTGGTTTATTCTTCTTTGTTATGATAAGGAAACCTAGCTTCTATGTAAATGACACATATCATACTCATGTTATTATGTGATTGGCTTTTCTCCTATAATTTAGTTTAAAGTTGAGCTATATAAAAAATCTCTTTCTTGAAGTGAGGTTAAGTAGGTTTTGAGTCCTCACTTCTCTTTGTAATTATATTTTCCTTATTAATAAAATTACATGTGTGAGGACACTTTGTCAACACTAACTACCTATTGGACCATATTTAATGAGGCCCAATTACATTTATTCAGTACTAACTAGCATAGTGGGTCTTATTTAATAATAATAAGCATAGTGGACCTAATCCACCATACATTGAATATCCTCCACTATTATTACTCTACTATGGGTCGTTGAACCTTGACTTACACCCCTAGGGAAGACCTTAACACATTATCATAGAAGGTTACTAGAGGCACCATTCAACTAAATATATTTCCATGCATAAATCAAACATTATAGCAACAAACCTTTGCAACTATGTTAAAAAAAATTACCATGTTAATTCAGATTTGGGGTAAATCAATTACCATTTACTTGAAGTATAAAATTTAATTCTTTATTTAATACTTACTCCTTAGGAAACAATACATATGTATTCTTAATAGAGTTCTCATAATTGTTTGCAAAGCATATAATTAAAATTTTAGGGATGTAAGATTACTTCAATCCATATAGCAAGTATTTAACCTAAGATTACAATCCCTATTTTGTGATAAACCAAGTATATGTAAGAAAAAATTAGATTAGGATGTGCAAGTATTTCAAGAATAACCTATAGGAATGCAAACCCTCCACTCATCTCAATGTTTAAGAAAAATAGGCATCCAAACTATTTGTTGGGTTTTTAAAACAACAAAACATTATGCATGAAAATGAGATGGCTATACTCCCAACCTTTTTCAAAATCAAAGTCCAAAAAATATCATAAAAAACATTGCATTTGTAGATCAAATTTCAATTTTAGACAAGATGAAGTGTGTTGGGTTGATCCTCCTTGCAAGCTAAATCTGTGAAATGAGAGGTATTTTTAAAATTAGTATTCTCCATGATACAGATTGGATCATTGTATTATTTTTCATCTATATCGATGTTTTCAAAGTTTAAAAATTGGAGGAATTAGCTTGCGGGGTCATTTTAATAGCATGTTTGAGTCTGGAAAATTTGGGTTTGAAACCTTCTAGATCCATTTTGAGGCATAAAACAACATTTTTTGGTGTCAAAATTTTCCCAACATAGATTCGACCCTGTGATGCTAATTTTCACATCAAGACCTTTCCAATAGTGAAAAAATCGCATCAATTGGAGATTGTATGCAAAAGTTGTGCCTCTCGTAAGTTTACCTATCGTATTTACCACCATGGTACGAGAGGATACCATGTCAACCCATGTTACTCATGTATATGGGGTTTTCCATGTGAGGAATTTAAAGAAAATTCTAGAAGGTCCTAAAACTTATCACAATTGAGGGTTGAGGAAGTCAAACCCTAACCCTAGATGGATATCAAGCTATATTAAATACATGGCTGCTAGCAGGAGAATGGGTTCCATTCTATGTTATTATATTTTGTTCCATAGCATAGAAGAACACATGGGAGTGGGAAATTAGATATCATAAGAGAGGGGGTTAATTTTCTATAGCAACCTAATAGGCCGCAACTCTCAGGAAGCTCCATAGAGAGTTCCTTCTCCTTTGTACTTATATTATTTCCACACCAAAGAGGAACTTATGAAATCCAAAAATGTAGTAGCACCGATCAATAAGGTTCTTGTAGGGGGACTAGGAAAACTTGTGATTGAATGTGTGTGATGCATTAGAGGATTGTAAAAATGGAATTTAGATTTGATAAAAAAATTAATTTAATTTTACACTACCCCAATGAATCTTGTACTCGAATGCATTGATGCATTTATAGGTATGGGGAACACCACTCATAGTTTTTTAAAAATATTTAAACCTACCTCAGTGCACATGTTAGTTCTATGAATCGGTGCATTGTTATATTTAGTATCCACTTATAGCTAGTTTTTAAAAACAAACTTTTCTATAAAGGGTTTTCTTTAACCCTGATGTGATGCTCCTTCTATCATGATACATCAGTTAAGTTATATGTTTATTCCACATAAAATTTCTCTAAAATTATCTTGCATTACAAAATTTCCATCGGAATTTCCTTATTATTATTATTATTATTATTTATGTAACACCCTGTTTCCCCCAGTTTGTAAAAATAACTATACTGGCCAAGAACTGTGGCAAACTCAAAAATGTGAATGTGTGATGTGAATGGACCTTATGAAAAAAGGTCGATGAATGTGAATAATATTATGAATATATATTGCAGGACTGTTGAGTGGGGATATGTTGAAAAAGAGACCACGATGGCTAAAGAAAGGTGGTGGAAGGCACCTGGAATGGTGGCATTAACTCCCACCAAAACCAATACCGTATTTTGACTTCACTGGCATGGAGAACCAAGAGCGGCTCATTGGCCCAAAATAAATTACTCGCAGGTTGGTATGTAGATGGTTCCTCAGGAATTAATGAGGGATGGGGGAAGTGAACCACCCATCTGTAGGAGCCTCGGGCCTAACCACCGCGAGGGAAATCGCACCAAATGCAACCTCGTAAGAGGAAAAGGTGTGAGGGAGAAGCGAGAAGGGGAAGACGCAGGGGAAGGAGGAAGAACTCTGGAGATATGCAGAGTGAGTGATAGCAGAGAAGGGGGAGAGTAACCCTCGTTCTCGGTCATTGGAAAACCGAGATGAAGTCTCACAACATCGTGGTCTCATCTCGAGGGTGGCTAGTGGTAAATTCGTTGGGAGTCTCTAAGCCTACGGTTGGGTGGAAACGAGCACCCCTCTCAGCAGTTGCAATCACATCTGGTGCTATTTATGATAAGTGTTTTACATCATGCATATTGAAATTTATATGCTGACATGTATGCTCATAGTCTGTGCAATTTAATGAATCGTTTGAGTATAAGACTGCCTATGTGGTGTTTTAATTCAAAAATGGTGGTTGCATGCTTATAAAGGAAAGACTATGTATGGCTTATGTCTATAGATAGATTTATATGTATATACGCATATTGAATTCATTCAGACTTCAAGTCTGTTCTCGGGAAATCTATACCCTTATCCGCCTCAGGCAATACCCTGGATAGATCTCCCCATAGAGATACCCTTCATAGAAAGCTCACCAAGAACCTGGAAAGGGATTTGAAGGCACAAATCTTAGTAACCTTGTACCAGGAAGAATGATCCTCTTGAAATCCCGAAATAGCAGCATAGGGATAAGTATCGATTGATGGATGAGACCCTGTCAGAAGATCTGCGGTCATTCACGACCATTAAATTAGAGGAAGAAACGAGGGCGTTACATGCCTTACCCCTTTTCCTTTATCTTCGTGAGTAGCAAAGAAATCGGGACTATAGATCCCCTAGGTCTGTGGAAGTATCTGGACCATCGGTTTTCCATGTCCAGGGAGTAGTGGGAGAGTGCATAGTGTGGGACAGATCTGAGCCATCAGATCTTAGTTAGAAAACCTGATAGTTGTTGGATCTGTTAGGAGATGCATGAGGTTTAAGCCCTCAAGAACAGGGGTGAAAGTCTTGAAATAGACCTGGACCATTCGATTAAGGAAGGCCACGTGTCACGAGATCACCCACTTCGGGAAATTGGAAGTCAAGAATTTGGGAGTCCCATAGACAAGAGGTCAGGTTCTCGTATTGATAAGTCTTGAAGGGAATAAGACTATGGTCTTATGAGAAGTGGTCATATTGGCCAAGGCATATCTCAAGGGGGACTAATTGTTGATCGAAGCCCGTTCGACACTTCGACATTTCGGTACCTGGAATACCGAAGGGCATATTTCCCTTGTGCTCGCAAGTCCCGAAATCCCGACTTGTGAACTCCCAAAATGGCAGCGTGTGGTTAAGTCTCGATTAACAGACGAAATCCCTTGATACAAGGTTGGTAACAACTGCTAGATGTGGGGAAGGAACATGGACGATAATACCTCGGCCCCTCTCTGCCTTTGCAAAGGAATGCATGAACGTGATCCTTTCGGAGGATCCAAGGTCTGTAATGACCATTAGATTTGAGGAAGAGACACAGGCATTAATTCCACGACCCCTTTTTACTCTTGCAAGAAATGAAGAAATCAGGACCGTAGACCCCATGATCCATGGAATCACCTGGACCGTCCATCAGAGGGACATGTGGCTGCTGGTTGACACTTCAGCATTTTGGCACCTGGGAAACCAAAGGGCAAGGACCCTTGTCCTCGTGAGTCGTGAAATCCTGATCACCGAAACCTCGAAATGGCGTGAGGTGTGAATGAGGTTAAGGAAAGCCAGGATTTGATCGTGACCGTTGATCATCCTAAAAAGATCACGACCATTGATCTTGGCTGAAGGTCACCACTGTCCATCAGAGGGACGTGTGGCTACTGGTAAGTGGTTCGACATTTCTGCACCTGGGAAACCAAAGGGCAAGAAACCTTGCCTTCGCAAATCGCGAAATCCTGATACCCAAAATCCCGATGTGCTTGGTAATAGAAAAGAGAAGTCCTGAAGGAATCTAGACCATCCATCAAGGGAGACGCGTGGTGAGTGGTCAGAGTTCAGAGAAAGTCTCGAAATCTCGTGGACCATTGGATCCACACTATCAAGGACCGTTGATCTCCTACACGGATCCCCATACCGAAATTCAGAGATTTGCATGACATGAGTTTTTGGGATCATTGCATCTCAAACCCCTGGGCACCAAAATCCTGAAAGGATCCAAACCGTTAGATCAGGGGAGGCTTACAGTCGTTGATCTCCCTTTGGAGGGAAACTTGGGAGACTTCGTGGTTTTTAGGGATTTGAGTGGGAAAGGAAGAAGTCATGCATCGTGATTTCTTGAATCGCGAAAGGTCGGTAAGGGCTTTGCCGGTTTAAGCACGTGGTCACAGAACATGGTCACGATGATAAGACCCAAACAGGAAACTTGTACTTGCTATCCCTTTCGGGGTTTGGTGCTTCCCTGTGTCGGGGTTTGCACAATTGAAAGACTTGACGCTCTGGTAGCACTGAGCCATGAAGAGTGAAAGGATGCCATACTTGTTCGGCCTGTGGTCGTGACCCACGATCACATGGAGGTGGAAAAAGAAGGAACTAGCCTACGCTAGGCCCCCGAAGGACTTTGGGGATTCTGTCCCTTGAGGAAAAGAGAAAATTTTATTATGCCATAGTGGGTATGTGACAAATTGGTATCAGAGCATGGTTACAACACTCGGCCTACTTGGGCTCATGAACGAGTTGGGCAGAAGCTCTGTTCGAAACACTCTTAAAAGGAGTAACCCCCCTATATTAACCTTCCTAATCAAAAAGACAAATTTAAGAATGAAAAATCCCTATTGTGTGTGTGTACATGTGAAAATATGAATTATGTACTGGTTATAAATACATATAAATATTGACTAACAACCAGCATTTTTCCTTTTGCACACAAGCGGAAGATTAACCGCGGAAAATTATCAATGCATAGTATGGTGACTCACCATGAAGTGGAATAGGGCTCCCACAATAGAGACAAAGAGTCTGATGAAAGAAGGGTAGCAGGGACCCCTCCATATCTAGCCGAGACTATGAGGAGTCTCATGGTCGAATTACAAAGATGCAAGGATGACAATGAAAGGATGATGAAAGAACAAGAAAAACAAACAGAAATTAACGCAGTTTTATTGTAGAGTTTATCCGATCTACAAAGACAAATGCAGCATGAACCTGAAACTCAGAAACATGGTCATATCAGTGGTAACACTGAGAGGAGAACCTCGAAAAAGGTCCACCCCAGAGGTAAAGGACAAGCGTCGGATGATTCCTCCGAGAAGGAAGCTAGCAATTCAGAGGGCTCTTCTAGCAGCAGAACCAATTCCTATCCCCGAAGAAAATAGAAGAAGCAAAAGTCTTCCAAAGGTCGAAAATTCAAAGAATTTAGAAAGGCCAAACCACCCTCCTTCGACGGTGAAATAAAGAAGGGAGAGGAAGCAGAGGCCTGGCTACTTGGACTAAAGAAGTATTTCAGAGTCCATGACTTTTAAGAAAATATGAAGGCCCGAGTGGCCACCTTCAAATTGAATGGAAAGGCTTCCATTTGGTGGGAAGACCTTAAGAATGTGAAAGGGGTTCGCGAAGAGGGCATGTCTTGGGAACGGTTTGAGAAATACTTCTGAAAGAAGTATCTGTCGGAAAAATATTTCGACGAAAAGACTAAAGAGTTTTATGAACTCAAACTGGGACAACTCACTATAGAAGAATATGTCAACAAATTCCTCGATTTGTTGAGGTATGTACCCTATATCAAGGCAGAAAAGGCAAAGGTGCAATGCTTCATCGGTGGACTACCTAAGGACTATCGAAATAGAATTGAATTTGATGAGCCAAAGACTCTAGAAGACACTATTTGAAAGGAAACCTATTGTCATGAATAGTTTGGGCATCGAGCAGAACCTCACGAAGGATGGAAATAAAAGAATAGTTCAAGATTTCAGAAAAGGGGAATTAAATCCCTAGGATTTAGGAACTACAAGAAGAACCCAAGAATGAACTTTCCAGCCTGGAGTATGCACCAGCATAATTTTCCCTCCTTGAGTGGAAATAAAACTTTTGGACCCATATCAGTGAAGACTGATAACCCAAAGAGAGAACCTTTGAAATGTTGGGGTTGCAGAGAAGAACATATCATGAGAGACTGCCCACACGGACAACAAAATAGTCGTAGGATTTATAACATCCAAGAAGATACTACTGTCAATGATGTGGCCAAGAGTGAATCACAAATTTATGCAGCCTTGGATAATAACCAAGCCGACCATCAAGCTTTAGTAGTCGAAATAGAAGGTATGATTCCCAACCATCTAGTGTCTGTTTTAATTGACCCTAGTTCAAATTTGAGTTATATAGCCCCTAAAGCTGTTGATAAGTGTAAACTATAGCCAAAAAAACATACTAAGCCATGGTTGGTACAGTTAGCCACTGGCACCGAAAGGAGGATAGCATAGGTCATACTAGCCTGCCAATTAATTATGGGTAAATTCCCCACCCAAAGAACCCTTAACTTATTACCCTTGGGATCATATGATCTGTTGATTGGTATGGACTGGCTAGCCACCCATAAAGCTAGATTGGACTATTACCATAAAACCTTACAATGTGTAAGTAAAGAGGGGAAAAAGATAACCCTTCAAGGGATCCAAAAACCTGTCTCAGTGAGACAAATATCAGCTCTATAAATGAGAAAGTATTGCCGAAAGGGATGTCCCCTATATGCAATACAAGTGTTGAAAACAATCGAAGGTGAAAAACCAAG
>JZKD02S1104137.1:9180-52310 GCA_000966675.3 Picea glauca
GGTTATACTTGCCTTTTCTAATGTGCATTGAAGAGACATTTCATTCCTAAATAATTTGCTAACCCCATGAATTATCTTGGTTCAATTAAATTATCTTGGATCAACCAATTTACAATGAATTTTATATTTATTAGGTCAATACAAATTTCACATCCTCTAAGCTCATATTTCTTCATGTTGGCTTGCAATTAATTGTGGGTTAATATGGCATTACCATATTATAATGTAATATGGTATGGAATTACCATATTACATTGTAATATGGTATACCATATTACAATGTAATATGGTAATACCATATTTTAGAATGTAATATGGTAATACCATATCTTACAATGTAATATGGTAATACCATATTTTACAATGTAATATGGTAATACCATATCTTACAATGTAATATGGTAATACCATATCTCGTGTAATTTGTTTTTTAAAAACTTAATGCCTTCGTCGCAATATCGAGGATAGTTCGTCGGAAAAAAATTGCATTTTGACCACCGTGGCAATAGGGATGAACTTTTGTCACAAGTTGCCACAGGTTTTCGTCGTACATACAACATCTTCGTCATAACTTTGGTCTTGATGAATCAATGTCGTCGCTATTTCCACGGGTATTCGTCGCAATTTTCCATGGTTTTTCGTCGCACATACAACATCTGCGTCATAAGTTTTTGACTTGTCATAAATTTTCGTCGCAATTGCGATAAAATTTCATCGTAATTGCCACGGTTGTTCATTGTACTTGTGACGAGGTTTCATCGTAATTGCGATGATGCATAGGGTTAACCGAACTTGGAGGTGGTGACACGTGGAGAGCTAATTTCGTCGATGTTTCCATGCACACCTGGATCGTCAATAGAGAAACGAAAAAAAAACTCGGCTTTCGTGGAAATTGTGATGGATAAGTGTGGCAATATCAACAAAAATTTGTCACAAATTTGGTCATATGTACTAGCGTATAACATCCTCATTTAGTTGAGGGAAGTCTGATTTTTACTCGGAAAAAAATAGTGATTTCTTGGATTTTGCCGAAGCAAAATTGAGATCAAAATCTTGCAAGATGACAATCCATTTATTATATTTCCCCCCATGATATTCCTAGTAAGGATGTATTGAAATGGGTTGACATCAACAACTATGGTAGTTTTTCAAAACAATATATAGTGTCATAACCTTTGAACCACATGTACTGCAACCAATGTTAGCTTATCAACATGAGAGTATTTGAGTTCAGGGCCAACTAAGTTTCAACTAAGGTAGTAAATGACATGCTCATGGAGCTCATCATCCTATTGAACTAAAACCATACCAATCGTCCCTTTAGACGTTACCATATAAAGCAAGTAATCTTTATTATAATCTGGAGGATTTAATAGAGGCTTCGATACCAAGGCTTTATTAAGAGCATCGAAGGATTTCTGGGCTTGATCATCCCATATAAACAGAGTGTCCTTCTTCAAGAGATGCATGAAACCTTTAGTAATATTGGCATAGTTTACTATAAACCGACGTAAGAAGTTAGATTTCCCCTGTAAACCTTGAAGTTGATGAATATTGCGCAGGGGAGGAAATCGAAGTATTGCCTCATCCTTTAAAGGATCCACCATGATCCCAATCTCAGAAACTAAGAATTCTAAAAGACGACCTGACCTATCACAAAATATGCACTTATGAGGGTTTAAATTGATGCGATAATAACGACGTATATCAAAACCTAGCCGAAGTTGGGTAGAGTGATCCACTCTCTTATGAGAGTGAGCAACAAGATCATCGAGGTAAGTTTTGACTATATGCTTGAGATCATGAAAAGTGAAGGTCATGGATTGTTGGAAGGTTTCTCTAGCATTTTTAAGGACGAAAGGAATTTTTTGGCATGCGAAAGAACCCTAAGGACAAATAACTGTCATCTTATGTTGATCCTTGGGTTTAATCTGAATTTGATTGTATCCTGAAAATCCATTCATAAAATAAAAAACCTCACTTCCCACACACTCATCAAGAATATGATCAATTAAAGGTGTCGAGAAGTTGTCTTTACAATAGGCCTTATTCAAGTCTTGAAAATCCATACACACAGATGGTTCCTTGCTTATTATCTACGGGAACGAGATTGGATACCCATTCAGTCAAGGGAATCAGGTAGATAAAACTTGCATTAATCAGTTTCTCCACCTCTACCTTAATAGTAGGGGCCTTCATGGATTAATAGTTGTAAGTCATTTCCGAACAGGTTTAGCATCTGAGTAGGTTTTAATCTCATGTTATACAAATGTGAGGGTCGATTCTTGACATCTCTTCATATGACTAAGCTAATACATCACAAAATTCTTTGAAGAGCTCGGTGTAGATCTACATTTCTTTAGGTGAGCAATCTGTACCGATATAGACATTTTCAATTTTACAAGGAATGTGAGAGACGTCGATCGTGACGATATGGGATATAATCTCCATGTTTCCTTTGGCATAAATTTCATGCGTATCTAGAGGAAACACGACGTGATCGACTATATCACTCAAGCTAGATATAAAATTGTCTTGTTCGGTTCTAGAAAGCTCTTGGAGGAAGTAAGAGAGATGATGCATATCATCCCATGGCCTGTCATAACCATTCATGGCTTCTAATACTACCTCATCTGAAGGTAAATTATCGTCTAGGCAATCATGTGAGAAAGGTGATGAAGTGACCCATATGGGTCGGAGAACAGGTTCCTCCTCATCCTTCTGCGAGGAGACATGATCTGGCTCAGTAGTAGAGTTGAGAATAACTTGATATGCTATCTCTACCGCCGACAGTGGCATTTCCATTCCAATATGTGGTTGGCCTTCACAATACATGGTCGGGGTATATAGGGTCCAATGATCGTTAAAATACAAAGTGCGGAAAGGAACATACCTCATTGAGGAAGAAGACCTACTGGACATGGAATAGATATGATGAATTGGTGCCATGAAATCAAAGGTACCCATAAGGGAGGAATACATTCCAACACCAATATCCTCAGTTTCTAGCTGAGAGTTTTCGATCATGGGGATCAAAGGTCCAATCGATGCATTGGAGCTAGCATGCACAAAGGACAATTGATCAATTGCCATGATTTTCACTTCGTGAGGAAAACATAAAGTATGGAAAACAAACAATATGACTACAGTCATAGCATCAATCCAACTATGCCCTAGTAATAAGTTATATTCAAGGGGCACATCAACCACCTCCACATCCACCTCCATTGTCTTTCCGCCTAATTGGACCAAAAATTTATGAAGAATATCGTGGGGACGGAAAGAACAACCATCAAATGTGGTCAACATAGTCAAATATTGAGAGAGGGTAGGAGATCCAATGGCTTTTCAACATGTTAGGGACATCACGCATGTTGCAATACCTTCATCAATAACAATATGTGTGATGGTATACTTTGAGTAATCCACATGGATTTGGAAGGCCACATGGTAAGGCAAGAAAGGATGAACATCCATAACGTCAAACTTGATAACATTAGAGACACATAGTTCTAGAGCTCCTAACGCAGATAATAAGGAATTCCTCTATGAAGGACACACCTAGAGTACCTCCAAAGATGACATCACACAAGGGGTTTGAACCAGATCCTCGACAATAGAGTAGTTCTAGGAAGCTCTAGCATTAGGGTTGTGGGTAGAGCGTTTTATTATTCCTTTCAAAATACAAGGCAGAGGCTCTAGTTTTTCAATCTACAAAGGCGTCTCCGGTGGAGGGGGAGAATCTATACCTGGAACAACCTGTGAAGAACTGTAATCATGAGACTGAGTGGCTACATTAATCTGAGACTTGACCATATTTATGCTGATCCAGGTGGATATTGGTGGCCACCCACGTATTCCAACTGGCTCCTCGTGTTCATTTTTGTTCATCACGTCCTTCTGTACTGCTTTATAATTGTGAGTTATACACTTCTAGGGCTGTTTGAAGCCCCACAAATTCTCCAGGTGGATACGGGTGGCCTCTCACCTAATCCAACTAGATTATTTTGTATTTTTTCATGTCAGCACATCTTGTTGTACTTTTAGGGATGTTTTGGGGCCCTAAATGTTGTTTTCTTGGATCACCATAGTCAGAATGCAGACAGAGTCAGAGTCTGATGACATAATCTATAGTTCTCTGAAAGACCTTTCCAACAAGATATCACGCGCTTAAAACGGAGGTCGTATGCAAAAGTTACGACCCTAGGAAGTTGAGGTACCAAATTACACCAACTTACCTATAGGGCACACATGACTTTTGGCATTTCACCTTATAGGGTTAGGTTTTTGGATGTCTAGGGTTTTGGCATTCATGAGTAATATGAAAAGGGCCTCTGGAGCCTCATTGTATTCCATTCTGCTCAGACAGATGTGCATAGCAACCACATCTCTTCTTAGAGATAACTACTACAATTCGAGCAAGTTTTAGTTATGCAGTTTTGCAATTTCATCTTATTTCATTATTTAATAAAAGATATTGTTCACTAGATATTTGTGTTATTTTTTCTATCTCTATGTTTATTTTATTCAGTCTGTTAATCATCTCATTCTACTCCTAAATCTCGATCAATGGTACCAGAGCAGTTTGCTCTTCATTTTTTTTTCTTCGTTCATGTCCCCGACAAGTTCTGGGTACAAAAAGTTGGGACTCGAACCAATCGAGCCATTACCATATCAGTCGCACCGAGCCTGACAACAACCCATGGGAGACAAAAAGAAATATTATGGAGTAGAATATCCTATTAAAATGTTGCTCGAGGACGCCCTCGTGTGACAAAGGAATGAAATGATGGACAACTTCGCATAGATCCTTTGATGGTTTCCCACAGGAGAGGCATCTTCATCAAGCAGCCATGCAACCCCCTTCAAGGTATAGGTAAATTTTGATATTCCATTATTTGAAGGACTAATAGATGTGGATGTTGTAGATAAATGGTTGAATATGTTCGAAGGATATTTTTCGGTCCACAATTTTTTTGATAGGGAAAATATCACTTTTAAAATCCTCAAGGTCGTTCCCCATGTTAAAGACTAGTACTACCATCCAGGATGCCATTAAATAATAGTACTACCATGCTAGAAGCTATGAGGACCAATAGATAAGATGGACTACCCTACGTCAAGAAAGGGACCAAATAGTACGAGACTTCACCAATATTTTCCATACCCTACGCACCAAATTGGGCATCAAATATTCTGAGGGTTATCTGGTGCTCAAATAATGTACTTGTTTGTATATATACATTCAAACATAAATGGATTTCATGGACATCACCTCATTGGAAACGACTTATAGATACGATGTCAAGATTGAGCAGAAATTTAAGTAGAAATGATGAGAGTTTGGATCTACAAACCCCTCACGGCTGAAGAAGGGAAAAGGAAACCCCAACCCACACAGCAAGGGACCAAGTTGATATGGTCTCCCTCATGGAAATCCATCCAATCCACAACAAAAGAAGGGAAACGAGAAGACGAAGAAGGACACGGGAAAATGGTGTGAGTACCATAAAATTCCTTGGCACAACACCGACGAATCTCGCTCCAAGCAGTCCCTTGTGGCCGAGCTGAAGGCTTTCGAATCAGAGGCCGATTCGGATTCCGAGTCAAATCCTGAAGGAGGGAATTGGATTATCGATGTTGAACCTAGTTCCATGGTCGCTACAACCAAAGTCCGGCCAAGCGAGCCAGAAGAACCAAAGGAAGGGGAATGCCTCTTTCACTCATAGATGTGGGTCAAGGGGCTGCGATTCATTTCATTGTCGATAGAGGTAGTTAGAAGAACCTAATTTCAGAAGAGTTCGTCAAGCGGCTAGACCTGCCAATGACACCACACCCGCAACCCTATACCATCAATTGGCTTCGTCGAGGAAGAGATATCCGTGTCAGCCAACAGTTTCGTCTGCCCTACGACATCAAGACTTTCAAAGATGAGGTATTGTGTGATATTTCTCCCCTTGAATTTTGTGATGTTCTTTTAGGAAAACCATATGTGTGTAAGAGTCATGTTGTTTATGAGTCTAGACCCCGCAGTGTTATTATTTTTTTGGGTATACAATTGTACAGTATCCCAGAGGTGGCACCGCCTACTATTATTTCTTTAATCTCTGCTAAGAAATGTAGCAAGGTCATTTCACAAACTGAAAAGTTCCTCTTCTTTTTGATCCATGCTCATAGTAAGCAGAGTTTCACCACCACATCCTTGGAATCTACACAATACCTCTCTTGGCAGTAGAAGTAAGTGTGTGGGATCGTGGAAGAATACAGAGACATCTTCGCTTCATCTATATGGGTACCAATACACTGCCAAGTCAAGCATCTAATTGATCTGACCCTCGGTGCACCTCTACCTAATGGACCAGTCTATCGGTGCTCGTTGATGGAGAATGTAGAAATCAGGCGTCAGATCCAAGAACTTCTTCAAAAGGGGTACATTAGACTCGACTCTTCCCCTTGCGGAAGCCTGATTGTAATGGTGCAGAAGAAGGATGGGACTTGGCGACTCTACATTGATTACAAAGCCTTAAACAAAATCACAGTCAAGAACTGCTATCCCATTCCCAGTATTGATGACCTTATTGACCAGCTCAAGGGGGAAAAGTTATTCAACAAGATTGACTTGAATTATGGCTACCACTAGGTTCCCATCGAACCAACAAATGTCTGGAAGACAACCTTCAAGTCTAAACAAGGTCTCTACGAATGGCTAGTCATGCCCTTTGGCTTAACAAATGCAGTAGCCACTTTCATGAGGTTGATGGATGATGTATTGAGACCCTTCACCAAATCCTTTGTGGTAGTATATTTGGATGACATCCTCATCTTCAACAGAATGTGGGAGGAGCACATGCGGCATATTCAATAGGTTTTGAGCACCTTGCGACAACACAAGATTTATGCAAACTTGGAAAAATGATCTTTTGGCATGAACATGGTCCAATACCTGGGCTATATTGTTGATGAGAATGGGGTACATGTTTATCCAGCTAATATAAAATTCATCTGTGAATGGCAAGCCCCGACCACATTGACCGAGCTTCGGAGATTCTTAGGACTAGCCAATTTCTATCGACGGTTCGTGTTGGGATTCTCCCATATTGCATGGGCCCTTATACAGGTGACCAAGGGTGGTGGTAGGGACAAGTTCATGTGGGGGAAGGAGCAACAATGAGCATTCGATGATCTAAAACATCACTTGTGCTCAACTCTGGTACTCTCCTTTCTCGATCTGCAACAACCATTTGAGATTGAGATTGATGCATCTAACTATGATGTGGGCACAATTCTCACTCAACATGGGAATCCTGTGGCATACCATAGTGAGACACTCTCTGATACTGTCCATAAATACCCCACCAATGACAAGGAAATGTATTCCATTGTACAATCCTATCTTCAATGGAAACATTTCATTATGGGGAAAGAGTTGATCATACACATTGATCAAAATCCTGTGCAGTTCATACAAACACAAGAGAAATTGCAGAATGACCACCAGCAGAAGTGGTCCACCTACATGCAGAAGTTCCATATCAACATCAAGTATAAGATAGGTATCTCCAATCATGTTGTTCACTGCCTCAGTCTGCCTCCTATGGATGCACTCACCACTATGCTCCAGTCCTATGGACATGAAGCATCAAAGTGGCCCCAACTTTATCAGCAAGATCTAGACTTCGCCACCACATATCATTTGTTAGGTATAGGCACCACTATCACTTATTTTCACATTTAGGATGGATTCTTATGGTACCTAGGCCATCTTTGTGTTCCTTCAAGAAAGCGTGCAAAGATAATTTGGGAATCCCACTACAGTCGAGTGGTAGGAAATTTTTTCGTAGAGAAAATTGTGGCCATTCTTCGTAAACATTTTTATTGGCCAAAACTTCGACAGGACATCAACAAGTATATCAGATAGTGCATTGCCCGTGCCATTGCCAAGCCATCCATCAAGAAGCAAGGCTTCTACACCCCTCTTCCTATTCCCGAGAAGTCATGGGAATCCATATCAATGGATTACATGTCTAGTTTACCATCCAACAAGCACGTAAATGATCACATGTTTGTGGTTGTTGATCAGTTTTCAAATATGGCTATCCTCATAGCCTATAAGAAGAATTTCATAGTGGAAAATATTTCCAAGCTCTTCTTTGAACAAGTTTCAGTCCACTTTGGGATACCACAAAACATCATCTCTTTCTGAGATAGTAGGTTCCTCAACACCTTTTGGTTGAGTCTCTGGTCTCCGTTGGACACCAAGTTCACAAAATCCACCGCTTTCCACCCCCAAAACAATGGCCAAAACGAGGTCGTCAATTAGATGATTGTGCACATCCTACACGTGTACAATTCTAATCATCCCTGTACATGGGACGAGAGACTCCCATATGTCCAACACAGCTACAACATGTCTCTCCATAGTTCCACCAGCCATAGCCCATTTCAGGTGGGTCTGGGATTCCAACCCTTGGGACCCATTGATGTTGCACTTCCTCTTGCCACCACACAGACATACGCTTCCGCTGATCAGTATCCATTGGAAAAATCCACCAGAATGATTGAGTGGATTCAATACATCCACCAACAGGTCTAGGAGATTTTGCAGAAATCCAATGATAAGTACAAGTAGTGCCATGATCAACATAGGGTACCACACCAATTTTAGGTTGGCGACAAAGTCTGGTTACATTTGTAGAAGGAGCGTCTCATTGGGCCCCATCGAAAGCTATGCCCACTTAGTTATGGTCCTTCTTACACTATCACCAAGGCTGTGGGTAAAAATGCATTTGAGTTCAACACTCCACCCTTCCTTGGTCTGCATTGAGTATTCAATGTGTACCTCCTTCAACCATATTTTCCACCTTTATTGGACACCTCTGAGATCGTTGAACAACTAACACCAACAGAGCTCAACCCTGAATTCATGGAACAAGCATCCATCGATCAAATCATGGACACAAAGGTGACACAGATGCACCCTCTGCCTCGGCAAAGGCCTCTGCGCTGACCTCCCGGTCTTAAGGATCGTTCTAATTTTTCCCTCGAGCCGGAGTGGCTCCTTCGATTCTTCACTGGAATCTCTATTAAAATTGACCCACAAGTCTTTTCTGCTCCTTACAGCCTTTAGGCCTGATCGCTTTTCTGTTCACAACAGACAAATAAAATTTCGAGCTTCGGGGTTTCACAATCCCCGATGTCGCAACCCTTTGCCTTCTCGATTTCCTGATCTCTGATATCCCGAAATGATTCAACTTCTGCTAGCCCCCTGGGCTAGACTTTTGGGTCCATACGACCTCCCTTTTATATGACCACAGTCCTATCTCCTTTTAGGATTTTGGGGTTTCAAATGACGAAATGCATTTGCCCTCGATTCTTCCGATCTCTTGAATTCCAATTTCCCGATATGATGAGATGATGTCTACTGGACCCCATAATGGAGCTTTCCTCCTTATCGAGATTTTGGAATTCACAGTTCTGAAATGTAAGTGTTTCCTGTCTTCAGGATTCACGAAACATCGAACCCCGACTTCTCGTATTTTCGACACGCGTCCCAAATGGATGGACGGTTCAGATCAAATCTCGAACTTCGCCAAATTCAAAGTAAAAAATGATGATTTATGTGACTTCCGGTGCTCGGATCTTCGAATTGGATGATCGCCCAACACACGTCCTTCCTTAGATCTACATTTGAAATCCTTTTATTGTTTTGGCACTCAAAAGGTCTCATACTCTTGGTCTCTATACTTCCGAGATGTCGATGGCTCTCGATTCCTACCACATGTCCCAACAGATGGACAATTCTGATTTGCTTCAGGGTTTTCACTGTTTATTTACCCGATCTCTTGTCTGCAGGACTTCCGACATTCCGAACTCTGACACTTCGATACCTCGATACCTTTCTGTACCTTCGCTCGGCTTGAGAGGTTTTAAACCCCGTGAAACTCCTGTCAGATCGGATGGCTGATGGGTATCTAAGTGAAGATCCGACGATTCACAATCTTCTAATCTTGCACCTTGGACACCCAGTCGTAACCTCCTCACTTCTTTTTCAGATCAGATGACTGATGAGATTTCACTA
This sequence comes from Picea glauca, assembly GCA_000966675.3. NCBI lineage: Eukaryota > Viridiplantae > Streptophyta > Pinopsida > Pinales > Pinaceae > Picea > Picea glauca. The sequence goes on from JZKD02S1104137.1 coordinate 19,259, forward strand.
ATTCTCTATAGAGAATTTTGACCATCTGTTCCTTCCTTCTGACGATTCCTTCGAAGTGAACCAAGGATTCTTCCCCGAACTTATCCACCTGTGGCAAAAAATTCCAATGCCTTCTAATCACTCAATATGCACCAACTCCTTGTACTACCTTCAACAGTTTCAAAGGCTTTATCCTTCCTGAGATTTCTCACAACTTCGAGTCTTAAAGAAGACCCTTGCACGCACTCCTTGCGGCAACCTTCAAACACTTGAAGTGTTGAACGCTCTTCGACCTTGCATACACTCTGTAGTGGCGGTCTCTCAATACTTTACTCAAGTTTGAAACTATGAGATTTTCCTCATTCTACGCGCTCTTTGCATGCTCATGTGCCTGACTGCACCTCTGTGTGAATGAGAACAAAATCTATCTAGTCTGAGCTTTCAGAGACAACCCTCTAAACACCTTGTCAATGCACTCCTTGTGGACAAATTCGATTGCACTCCTTGCAGGACCTCTTTCTCAGATAGAGAAACATTCTTACTCTCTAGCTTGCAGGACCTCATTCTTACTCTCTCTCTCTCTCTCTTAGATTTCAAACATTCAATAAGAAATCATTCATACATAGCATAAAAGAAAATGTACAGCAGAAAAAGTAAAACATTCATGAGCATAACATTCAAAGATGCATACATAGAGAATATATGAACACCATGAGTCTGAATCACAACTTTCTCGTATTAGTTCAGAACTTCTGTACATGGAGTCTGCTACATAACTCTCTCTCTATCTGTTCCTCCTCTATGCTCTCCTTACTCTTCATCATAATGTTACAATACACAATGAGGGTGTCTATGTTCCATTTTCCCTCTCTCATTCTAAAGTATCTAATCTATGCATTAAAGCTACCTACTAACATAAATGCTTTCTTAGTCCTTCAGACGAGAGCAAGTCGCTCAAGGTCTGATTACAATCTATTAGTATGCCTCTCCTTAACTATCACATTTAAGTTTGGCGCATCCAATCTTCAAATTTTTTTAAATAATGTATCATGTGCTCAAAATGTGTTGTGGTTGCCCCACGCTCGCTTGACATTGGTGATGCTCCTACATCATACTCCCTCACTTGAAAATTTTCATGGGCTCCTATCCATGAGCTCTCGCACAATCTTCCCATGCTTCTGAATCTCTGTTTCATTTTCCCAGCTGGCATCTTCAACTGGATGTCCTTTCCACTTGTTCAAGTATTCAAAGTATTCCCTTCGTCTGGTCTTCTTGCCGACCCTTTTGTCCAGTATGTGCTCCATCTGCAGCTTTTATGCAACTGGCATCTGCTTTTTCCACTGAACCTCTGACTGTTTATCATTTGTTCTTGCTTCCTCAGCTTTGTATGGGTACAAATCTGAGACATTGAATATCAGAGAAATTTCGATCCCATCTGGTAATTCAATCTCATAAGCATTTGCCCCAAATTTCTTCAAGATATTACACGGTCCAATCTTCTTCATCTTCAGTTTATTATATGTTCCCTTCAGGAACCTTTCCTTTCTCATGTGTTCTAGAATCAAATCACCAACCTCAAACTGAAGTTGTCTCCTGCGTTGATCTGCTCTTTGCTTATACTCCTGGCTTGAATTCTGTAAACGCTCCTTCACCTGGCTGTGAAGTTCCTTCATCGCCTCTGCAAAATCTTCTGCACTAGCACTTCTAGTCGCATTTTGTTCTGAATCTCTCAGTTCAGAAATTCCCCTCGACTGTATTCCATAGACAATTTGAAATGGACTCTGCCCTGTACTTCTATTGATTGAATCATTATAAGAAAACTCTTCTTGTGGTAATATGTTGTCCCATTGGCTGTGGTGTTCTGTCACCAGGCTTCTCAGCAAGTCTCCTAGACTTTTGTTTACCACTTATGTTTGTCCATCCGTCTGAAGATGAGAAGCTAAACTAAACGACAAGTTAGTTCCCAGCTTCTTCCATAAGGTCCTCCAAAAGTGTCCCACAAACTTAGTGTCTCAATCTAAAACTATGCTCCTTGGTAAGCCATGAAGTCGAATGAATTCTTTGAAAAACAGATTCACAATGTGGGTTGCGTCACTATTTTTCTGACATGGGATGAAGTGTGCCATATTGGATAATCTATACACCACCAAAAAGATTGAGTCAAATCCTCTTTGTGTTCTTGGCAAACCCAATATAAAATCCATGCTGATTGCATCCCACGGCCTCTCAAGTATGGGAAATGGCTGATAAAATCCTGCATTTTGTCTCTTTCCTTTTGAATGCTGGCAAATTATGCATCTGTCCATGAACCTCTTGACATCTGCCTGCATTCCCGGCCAAAAATATGACTCATTCAATTTTTCAAATGTCTTGTCATGACCAAAGTGTCCTGCTAATCCACCACTATGTTTCTCTTTCAGTAGGTTCTCCCTCATGGAGCATTTTGGAATACAAAGCTGATTACCCTTAAATAGTAATCCCTCCTGGACCATGTATTCTATCCATTTTCTTCTGTCTCTGAGGATTGAATTCTCAGTTGCTTAATACACCTCCTTGAAATCCAGATCATCCTTGTACATGTCCCTGAGGTCATCAAAACCCAATGTTTTGACTTTGAAATCCTGCAATAGCAAACACTTCCTGCTCAAAGCATCAACAACTTTGTTAGCTGTTCCAAAAATATGTTTAATCAAAAAAGTGAAATTTTGCATATATTCAACCCATTTAACATGTCTCTGATTCAAGTTTTCCTATTGAGTTACAAACTGTAGTGCAAGATTGTCACTGTATAAGACAAACTCTTTGGGAACCAAGTAATGCCTCCATTTCTTCAATGCTTGGATGATAGCATAGAACTCCTTGTCATATGTGGAGTACTTCACCTTTTCTTCATTCAGCTTCTCGCTAAAGTATGCTATTGGCCTATCCTCTTGACTCAGGACTGCCCCTATGGAAAATCCACTTGCATCGTATTTCACCTGAAATGTCTTTTTGAAATCTGGTAACACCAGATATGGTTGCTCCATGATCTTCCTCTTCAACAGGTTAAAACTCTTCTCAGCCTCTTATGTCCAGTGAAAAGACTTGTGTCTTTTCTTCACTTTATCCATCATCGGTGCACTAATTCCACTAAAATTCCTGATGAACTTTCGGTAGAAACTAGCTAATCTGTGAAAGCTCCTCACCTCGAATATACTCTTTGGTGATGGCCAATTCTTGATTACTTCCACCTTATATGGATCCATCCTCAACTCATCTGCAGAAATAACAAATACCAAGTAGATGAGCTCTGTCTTCATGAATGAGGATTTCCTCACGTTTATCAGCAGCTTCTCTTGCTGTAATCTCTTCATCATAGTAGCCAAGTGTTTTCGATGCTCTGCCTTTGTTTTACTGAAAATCAGTATGTCATCCATATACACGATGACAAATTTCCTGATGAACTCCCTCAGGACTTCGTTCATCAACCTCATAAAGCTACTTGGCGCATTTGTTAATACAAATGTCATAACAAGACATTCATACAACCCTTCGTTAGTCTTGAAGGTTGTTTTCCATTCATCACCTTCCCTCATACGAATCTGGTGATATCCACTTTTCAAATCAATCTTCGAAAAATATTTTGCTCCACTTAAGCAATCCATCAGATCATCCATCCTTGGCAATGGAAATCTATACCTGATGGGTATCTTGTTAATTGCGCTTGAATCAGTACACATCCTCCAGCCTTCGTCTTTCTTTGGACCGAGTACTATTGGAACAACACATGGGCTCAAGCTTTCTCTAACCAACCCTTTGTCCAACAAATCCTGGACTTGTCTTTTGACCTCTTCATTCTCTTGCGGCATCAGTCTGTACGCGGCATTTTTTGGAAAAATGGATCCAGGTATGAGATCAATATGATGACTCACACTTCTGATTGGTGGTAACGAACGAGGTAGTTCGTCCACTACTATGTCAGCAAACTCTTTTAATAGTTCCTGAACCTCTTCTGGTCAATCGTCCACTCTTGTGCTAGTCAAAACAATTCTCGTTTTCCTGACTACATTGAATTGTGGTTCCTCCTTATTCTTGACCTCATTAAGGAGTTCTTTCCCACTCATGAGAAGTACAATGTTACTTACTTCAGTTTTCACTTCCTTATCTTTGATTGGAAGCAACATATGAGTTCTCCCATTCTTTTCTAGGGTGTATGTGTTCATCCTCCCATCATGAATCACATTTATGTCATATTTCCATGGTCTACCCAGCAATAAATGACAAACATCCATAGGAATAACATCACAGAGTATCTTATCATTATATCCTCCTATCTTAAATTCAACTAAACATTGTTTAGTGACATTTACCTGATGTCCCTTTTGTAGCCATGAAACTCTATATGGACTTGGATGTTCAATCATCTCCAACTCTAGCTTTTCTACCATCTCTGTTGAAACAAGATTGTCTGTGCTACCACTATCCACAATGACCTTGCATACCTTGTCCTTGGTTTTGCAATCAGTTTGAAAAAGTCTGTTCCTTTGTATTGGGTTCTCCACCTCCTTCTCTGGTGCCAAAATAACTTTTCGCATCATCAATGATCTTCCACCTTCAACATCCTCTGCCTCATCATTCTACCTTTGTGCTTCGGTGATGTGACTCTCTCCACTCTCTTTCTTCTTATCTAGACATTCATAAGATTTGTGTCCATTCTTTCCACATGTGAAGCATTTTATTACTCCACCTCTTCCTCTTTCTCTACCTCTAGTACGAGGAAACATATTATTATCAGCATAATCTCCTCTTTTTTTAGTGTGTTGCCCTTGTTGTGAGGTTCCACCTCTTTCAATCCGAGCCCGAGGTTTCTTCCAATCCTCCTTGGGTTTCTGATTTTTATCTGGGACAACTGATTTTCCCCTGGCTTGACTTCTACCTCAGCCTCTTTGACCCTATTTTCGGCTCAGCTTCTCTTCAGCCTTTAGAGCCACCTGATAAGCATCTTCCACTATTCATATGGTTACCTTTCTCATCTCATCCTGAATGTCATATCTCAGACCATTCAGGTATCTGGCAACTTTTTCATCATCGCTCTCCCGATGACCTACCCTAATGTTCAGCCTGTAAAATTCTTCAGTGTATTCTTTCACTGTCATCAACTTCTGTCTTAGGTTTTGCATCCTCCTGAACAGAGTGATCTGGTAATCTCTGGGGATGAATTTTTCCTTCATCTTTGCGATCATTCTATCCTAACTCTTGATTTTTTGCTTTCCTTTGCAGCGTCTGTCAGCTTGTAGTTCATCCCACCACAATGATGCATATCCTTTTAGTCTCGTGACAACATGTCTGATCTTCTTGTCTTCCTCGACATCTTCATAGTCAAAGTAAGTGTCCAGAGCTCTAATCCAGTCTAGAAGCTCTTCAACATCCAAGTTTCCCTCATAAACTGGAATGTCCATTTTTTCCCTCGCACCCATTCTTGAAATAGCCCTAATCAAACGTTCATTTTCTGCATCTTCGGCTACAACTTCTTCTTCTTCATGTTCAACTTCCACTTCGCTTTTAGAATCAATAAGATCCCCAATACCGACTATGCATCTCTGTGCTATCTCCATGTCTTCAAGTATGGCACATAAATCCCACATTTCCCTTGCCATGGTTGGGTCAGGAACCTGCCTACCTCTTCTTCTTGGTATTTCCCTTTCCTCTGGTGGATTGGGTGTTTGCATGTCCCTTCTTCTAGGCAGCATGGTGAAATTTTCCTTTTCCTTACTACAGAAAGCAAAGAATCCTTTCTGGGCTCTGATACCAAAACTAACGTAGATGCACCCTCTGCCTCAGCAAAGGCCTCTGCGCTGACCTTCCATTCTTAAGGATCGTTCTAATTTTTCCCTCAAGACAGAGTGGCTCCTTTGATTATCCACTGGAATCTCTATTAAAATTGACCCACAGGTCTTTTCTGCTCCTTACAGCCTTTAGGCCTGATCTTTTTTCTGTTCACAACAGACAAATAAAATTTTGGGCTTCGGGGTTTCACAATCCCCGATGTCGCAACCCTTTGCCTTCCTGATTTCTCGATCTCCGATATCCTGATATGCTTCAACTTCTGCTAGTCCCCTGGGCTAGACTTTTGGGTCCATACGACCTCCCTTTTATATGACCGCAGTCCTATCTCCTTTTAGGATTTTGGGGTTTCAAATGCCGAAATGCATTTGCCCTCGATTCTTTCGATCTCTCGAATTTTGATTTCTTGATATGATGAGATGATGTCAGCTGGACCCCATAACACAACTTTCCTCCTTATCTAGATTTCAGACTTCGCAATTCTGAAATGTAAGTGTTTCTTGTCTTCAGGATTCGCGAAACGCTGAACCCTGACTTCTCATATTTCTGACACGTGTCACAAATGGATGGACGGTTCATATCAAATCTCAGACTTCACCAAATGCAAAGTCAAAAAATCTCACTTATGTGACTTCTGGTGCCCGGATCTTCGAATTGGATGATCACCCGACACACGTCCTTCCTTAGATCCACAGCTGAAATCCTTTCGCTGTTTCGGGACTCAAAAGGTCTCGGACTCTTGGTCTCTAGACTTCCGAGATGCCGATGGCTCTCGATTCTTGCCACATGTCCCAACAGATAGATGGTTCTGATTTGCTTCGGGGTTTTCACTGTGTATTTACCCAATCTCTTATCCACAGGACTTCCGACATTCCGAACTCTGACACTTCGATACCCCGATACCTTTCGGGACCTTTGCTCGGCTTGAGAGGTTTTAAACCCCATGAAACTCCTGTCAGATCAGATGGCTGATGGGTATCTAAGTGAAGATCTGACAGTTCACAATCTTCTAAGCTTGCACCTTGGCAACCCAGTCGTAACCTCCTCGCTTCTTTTTCAGATCGGACGACTGATGGGATTTCGCTAATTCTCTATAGAGAATTTCGATTGTCTGTTCCTTCCTTCTGACAATTCCTGCAAAGTGAACCAAGGATTCTTTCCCAGACTTATCCACCTGTGGCACAAACTTTCAATGCCTTCTAATCACTCAATATTCACCAACTCCTTGTACTTCCTTCAACAGTTTCAAAGGATTTATCCTTCCTAAGCTTTCTCACAACTTCAAATCTTAAAGAAGACCCTTGCATGCACTCCTTGCGAAAACCTTCAAACACTTGAAGTGTTAAACGCTCTTCGACCTTGCGTACACTCTGTAGTGGAGGTCTCTCAATACTTTACTTAGGTTCGAAACTCTGAGATTTTCCTCATTCTATGCGCTCCTTGCACGCTCATGTGTCTGACTGCACCTCTGTGTGAATGAGAACAAAAGCTATCTAGTCTGAGATTTCAGACACAACCCTTTGAACACCTTGTCAATGCACTCCTTGCAGAAAAATTCGACTACACTCCTTGCAGGAACTCTTGCTCAGATAGAGAAACAATTGAAACTCATTCTTCTTACTCTCTCTCTCTCTCTCTTAGATTTCAAAAATTCAATAAGAAATCATTCATACATAGCATAAAATCAAATGTACAACAGAAAATGTAAAACATTCATGAGCATAACATTCAAATATGCATACACAGAGAATATATGAACACCATGAGTCTGAATCACAACTTTCTCATATTAGTTCAGAACTTCTGTACATGGAGTCTGCTACACAACTCTCTCTCTCTCTCTATTCCTCCTCTATGCTCTCCTTACTATTCATAATAATGTTACAATACACAATGAGGGTGTCTATATTCAGTTTTCCCTCTCTCAATCTAAACTGTCTAATCTATGCATTAAATCTACCTACTAACATAAATGCTTTCTCAGTCCTTTAGACGAGAGCGGGTCACTTAAGGTCTGATTACAATCTATTAGTATGCGTCTCCTTAATTATCACATTTAATTTTGGTGCATCCAATCTTCAAAAAATTTTAAACAATGTATCATGTGCTCAAAATGTGTTGTGGTTGCCCCACACTCACTTGACATTGGCGATGCTCCTACATCAATAGGTCAAGGGCACTCATTAGTAGCATATCCAACTTTATCGGGTTGTCAAGGAAGGGAAAATCCTACACCAAGGCAAATGGATCACTTAGGGCCAAATCCAGTAGAAGTTTTCTCACCTGATGTGGTAACTCAATGCAATGGAGACCATTGCTTCCTAATGGGGGAGGATTTATCTAGGTGGATATTGGTGGCCACCCACCTATTCCAACTGGCTCCTCGTGTGTATTTTTATTTAGCACATCCTTCTGTACTGCTTTATAATTGTGAGATCTACAATTTTGGGGCTATATGAAGCCCCACACATTCTCTAGGTGGATATGGGTGGCCTCTCACCTAATCCAACTGCCTTATTTTGTATGTTTTCATGTCAGCACATCTTATTGTACTTTCAAGGTTGTTTTGGGGCCCTAAACTTTATTTTCTTGGCTCACCATAGTTATACTATAGACAGAATAAAAGTCTGATGGAGGAATGTGTAGTTCTCTAAACTACCTTTCCAATGAGCTATCAGGTGCCTAAAACGGAGGTCGTATGCAAACGTTACGACCCTAGGAAGTTGAGATACCAAATTACACCAACTTAGCCATAGGGCCCACATGAATTTTGGCGTTTCACCTTATAGGGTTAGGTTTTTGGCATTCATGAGTAATATGAAAAGGGGATCTGGAGCCTCATTGTATTCCATTATTCTTAGATGGATGTGCATAGCATCCACATCACTTCTTAGATATAACTAACACGATTCGAGCAAGTTTTAGTTTTGTAGTTTTGCAGTTTCAGCTTATTTCATTATTTAATAGAAGATATTGTTCATTGGATATTTTTGTTATTCTTCCTATCTCTCTGTTTATTGTATTCATTATGTTAATCACCACTCCCTTAGTCATACACATATGTTGAGTTAAATAGCCTTGGAGAATTTTACTCACAAAATCTTATTCCAAGGCTCTAGATCTTAAGCTAGTTTGTGCCCCCTGAAAAATAAAATCACTTCTAATCAATTTTAAATTTATCAGTGTTACTTTTAGTGGCTTTGTTTACTCAAAAGATGTGGTTGTGAAGCTGATGATGTTATGACTCAGCAAGTAAAAGAAGAAATGAATATGAATATAATGCAAATTCCTAACTTCAATTCTCAATGAATGATAAGCCTTTCAAAATGCATCTTTCAATTCAACTCTGCAATTTCATATAATATGAAATCTTTCCATACATGTATTAATATCAATGATAAGAACCCAAAAGATCAAATGGCAACATGAAAAATGTATATTTTTTTGTATTTTCAATATAAATAAATGAAAATGCAAGGAATGAACAACAACTTGACATATTAAACCTACTGTGAGAAAAAAGAGACAAACCAAGCAGGATATCAAGAAGAAAACACCTAGCCCAATATGCAAGGACAACCAATGAAAAAAGATGATGAGAAAGAAAAAACCGCCTGAAAATTCAACCAAGGAAAGGTTTCCTATCACTCTGCAGACAATTAACAGTTATGACAGAGACCCAATAAGACTCAACAATCATCAAAACTTACCTAGCAAACACCAAACTCAACAATAAAGAAAACAAGGATAATGTACATGGTTGTTTAAGAAAAAAACACATATGTACATGTCCTATAGAACGACAGCTCACGTATGTATGCGTTTGTCGAGGGAAAAAACGTGTATATGTATTAAAACACTACCAGGTTAAGGATAAGGCCAAGAAACTCAGATTCAAAGTGAAAATAGGTTGTCAAGCAATCAAACGACAAGAAAATTCAAGCTAAATGAGAGCAATCAAAGGATAAAAACACTCCAAACCCCGAAAAGAAGATTCAATCCCCAGTATGGTTGCCAATTCTGTTACGAGGAAAATCACTCTATGGAATGGGATAAACCACAATAGATGGAATGACTGCAAAAATCAACTCTAGTCTCAAGTATGCTATATAAACAAATATGTTAACAAGAAAAGATAAAGAGCCTACCTCATCCAGATGTTCGAATAAGTCCACTGTTGAGCACTCGACTCAAAACTATACACCTGTAACTTGTCCTCAACAACTAAGATACATAAGAATATGGTGATAATATATACAGTTAGGACATATAATAGAATAATCCATCAATATTTATAACAAATATTCTCATGGAATAACAATTCAAATACTTGCAAGACATTAATTAGACGAGAAAATAGTATTTCTATCAAAATATGATCAACATAAGTGTATGAATGAATTTTTTTTGTGTCGGCATGTCTTAGAACCGAGAAAATAATTCCCTTCTAGCTGGGCCTCCACCAAAGTCAAGCTCATATAAGAGAGACAATGGGGTTCTCTATCAAAGAGGGAAGAGATTTGGGGTTGAACAATGTTTTCAAACTTAAAAGGACAAAGGGATGCAGACTCAATATGAAGTGAATAATTTCTCTAGAGTAACTTTGCTCTCAAAGTTGAATTCTTATCCTCCCTCCACAGCTTGGACATGGCCCATTTATAGCCTTCAAATGGAACTGAAGGGCCGATTCAGAATGTTTCCAGTATATGGAAGAACAAGGATCATGGATCTCATGACGTGACATGGCAACCCGACACCATTTTTTAATTTTGGGCACCAAACCTGATGTACATGAGACGTAATGGTGCAACCTATGTATATGCATGTTGTATAGCTGTTAGGGTGTGTATATGTGGAAAAATATGATTTTTATCTCTGGGATTTGCAAAAAGGGACTTCAAGTCTGCATAGGGAAATGGGAAAGGCCTTCTTGGAAAGTTGCATGGGGTGAGGAAAATCTTGCTATAACACTCATTCCTCTGTCACGCGAGGACTTCCTCGAGAAAAAGTTTGATAGGATCTCTTTCTCTACCATCCCTCTTTTCTTTCTCCATGGGAGGTTTCTTTGGTGGGAGAGAGTGGTTTTCCTCAATAGAAATAAGATCGAGACCCAACTCTTTATACCCATACCTCATTGGGGACATGCAATAAGAAGGATAAGGAGAAGACTACTCTAATACCACTAATCCAGATTATTTTGAGAACAACACGAAGGAAGAAATATAACAGAGGTATAACAAGGAAATACATAGATATATTGCAAAGAATGCAATAAAAATCAGATTCTATTAATCACTGTTTAGAATACAAAAGACTATAAAATGCAAAGCACACAAGCTAGCTATATTGGTGGTAGTTTATCTCTAAAGAGAGATGTGTGGGCTATGCTCATTTGCAAGAATTTGATTACAATAAGGCTCCAAAGGCCTCTTTAACATAAAGCATAAATGAGAAACCCTAAAAATCTAAAACCCTAACCCCGGAAGATGAAACACCAAAAGGTTTGTGGGGCTCGATGGGGGTAGTTGATATGTCAACTTTAGAGGGTGCAATTTTTCCATACAATCTCCATTTAGGGTTCTCAGTACCTCGTCGGAAAGTTCTAACCAAGGAGTACACATTTCGAACAACCCAATACATTCCATTAGGGATCTAATGGGCATTGTCGAGTCAACAAATGTCGTTTAGGGCCTCAAAACAACCTTGGAAGTTTGGGACCTGAAAAATCGTAGAAAAATTGCCAAGATGGAAACTTTAATTTGAGCTAGTAGAATAGGTGGGTGGCCACCGACGTCCACCTAGATCAACTTAGGACTGGAGTAAGGGGATTTCAACGTGGTACTAGAGCATGTGCTCTAAAGGGAAGCCATATATCAGATCCATAGTAGTTGATAATAGATCTATCATATATGGAGGAGATCTTAGCAGTTCCATAACCAACAAGCTGAAATAGAAGGGAAAATTTTAGGGAAACAATCGTACTGAAATAGGGTCTGTCATTGAGGAGAATGCATGTATTTTTATATAGGCACGTAGAAATTATGGGTATTCAATTACAGGTCGTGCAGAACAACGTTGATATAAGAGTAACAGTCGCTTTGTTAGCGCATATGGTGCAGGCAAAGGCCGTACAAGTCAGTCCAGGGAATTTTACCAGGTCTAATGGATGGCATCAACACCGTTGAGAGTCAAATAAAAATTGGATGGAGCATCCAACTTCCTATCTTGGAAAACTAGAGTAACTTTGACATTAAAGGAGTATGACCTTTGGGAGTTAGTGGACAAAGTAGTTTCTCCACCGAAAAATCCTGTAGAATTGGTGGTTCACCAGAAGAAGGAGAACAAAGTCATGCAGGTACTCTTGGATTTAGTAAAGGATCATCTAATTCCTCACTTATCTGAGAAGAATACAATAGAAGAGATGTTTTATGCCTTGATAGGTTTATTCCAGAGCACTAACATGAATATGAAGTTGGTCTTAAGAAATAAACTCAGATCGGTGAAAATGTTTAGATCTAAAAATGTTACCAACTATCTCATGAGGATCACACATGTGTGTGATCAACTTGTAGCCATAGGGGATAAAATACAGGATGCAAAGCTCATGACTATGGCATTGAATGGTCTTCCCAAGTCATGGGAACCATTTTTCAAGGGAGTCTATTCTTGGGAAAATATCCCAGATTGGCAGAGGCTTTGGGATGATTGCATCCAGGAAGAGACTCGAGATGAGTCTAAGGGAAACAAGTAGGGAAGTAATGAGGAGAACTTGGCTCTTCTCAGTAAGACAAAGAAGGGAAAAGGAAAGAGTTCTAGCAAGAAGGGTAACAATGATGGAGGATCATCGCAACCAGGGAAGAATAAGAAATTGAGTAAAATCAAGTGCTTCTTATGATAACATTATGCATCTCAGTTTCCAAATAAGAAGAAGAGAAAAGGAAAGACCTAGATAGAAGTATAAACAAAGATGCATATTGATGAGTTTGCAGTGAAGTTTGATAAGGATTACTCACTGGTTTCTTTCCTTTCTACCAACACACCTACTAGGAGTTTTTGTTAATTGGACAGTGGTGCATCTCGTCACATGATAGAATCACATGCATTTTTTAGCGGTCTGATGGAGAGTGACTCAAATGTTCATGTGGAGCTTGGTGATGATGTCAGGTATGAAGTGAAGGGAGAGGGATCAATTATATTCCATCTCAAGTCATGAGGTTCATTGGATGCCCATGATGTGCTTTATGTCCTAAGGTTGAAGAAGATTTTTCTCTCATTCTCAGCTATGAAGGACAAGTGTTTTGTCATTAATTTTCATAGAGGGAAAGTACTCGTACATTCAGAAAAATCTAGCCTAAACAATGTAGTGGTCATTGGGGTTAGAAAGGGAACTTTGTATAGGTTGCAGGGAAATCCTATTTAGGATTTGGTACATTATACTGACAAGATATGTGATTTGTGGCACAGGAGTTTGGGACACCTACACTACAGAGCATTGTCGATTCTGAGGGGGAATGTTACACGTCTTCTAGAGTTCAATATTGAGAAACAGGGAGTGTGAAGAGGGTATGCACTTGGAAAGAATACCAAGGCTTCATTTCCAAGAAACGAGAGTAGGTCCAAGGGGATCTTGGATGTTATTCATCCATATGTGAGTGGGTCGATGTCAGTAGCATCACTACAGGGATCATCATACTATGTGACATTTATTGATGACTTTTTTGGGAAAACATGGATCTTCTTTATGAAGACCAAGGATGAGTTCGCCAGTCAGTTTCAAGATTTCAAGGCTCAGGTGGAGAAACATACAGGAAAAAGGATCAATGTCTTAAGGTTGGATAATGGGGGAGAGTACACGTCCAATGAATTCAAGGATTTATGCAAGGCAGGGATGAAGAGGGAGATGACAGTCTCATACAATCCTTAGAAAAATGGGGTTGCAGAGAGAAATAATTGGTCCATCATCGGTTTTTCCAGGGCTATGATACATGACCAAGAGTTTCCTATGGTTCTTTTGGCATAGGCATGTAACACGATGGTATATGTGTAGAATAGGAGTCCTAACAGGATATTGGGGAATAAGACTGAAAAGGAGGATTTATTAGGAGTGAAGACAAATATTGGTCATTTGAGGATATTTGGTTGTCCAGTCTACATCTATGTGCCTATGGAGAAGAGGATAAAGTTGGGGCCTTTAGGACATAAGGGTATATTTTTGGGGAACAGTGAGACCTCAAAGTCTTACAAGATCTTCATTCCAGTGCAAAGGAAGACAATTGTGAGAAGAGATGTTAATTTCAATGAGAAATTGGAATCTAGGATATCTCAAGAGTCATCAACAGTGATAGAGGAAAAGGAGTAGAAAGCTCTGAAGGAAGAGCTACAATCAACAATTCAAACTTTAGGTGGGAAGATTTATCCCCTTCAAGACTTGTCAAGAGACTTAGGTGGATATTATAGACATTGATGGATGTTGGGGAGGATCCTAGGAGTGAATTTAGAGAGTATGGGCCTCCGAGGAAGTTTCTGAACTATATGGTTCTTATGAGTAGAATCATTGATGCTAATCCTTCCAATTTTGAGGAAGAAAGAGATCAATAGGCATGGCGTGATTCCATGGTAGAGGAGTATACCTCTATTATGAGGAATGATTTTTGGGACATAGTGTCGAGACTAGATATGAAGTCACTTGTGAGTTATAGGTGGCTCTACAAGATCAAGCATGTTGCAGAGGGTAGCATCGAGAAGTTCAAGGAAAGGTTTGTGGAGAGACGGTTCTCCTAGAAACAGGGAGTGGACTACGAGGAGAAATTTTCTCTAGTTGTCAGGTATGATTGTATTCGAGATAATATTTATATTTCTTCAATTATGAGGTGGAGGATACATCAAATGGATGTGAAAACAAATTTCCTTAACGATATCATTAAGGACAGAGTATACATAGAGAAACCTCAAGGATTTCAGGTACATGGGAGGGAGTCTCATGTGTGTAGGATTAATAAATCCTTGTACAGACTCAAACAAGCATCGAGGGTGTGGTATTCCAGGATTGATGGATACTTGCAGAGTATGGGATTTACCAAGAGTGAGGTGGATCCTAACTTGTACTTTATACTTGCTGGGGCATATATGCTCATCATGGTTCTATACGTTGATGATTCATTTCTCATAGGTGTAGAGGAACTTATTGCATGGTGAAAAGCATATTTAAATAGTGAGTTCAAGATGAAATACATTGGCTTCATGCATTATTTCTTAGGGTTAGAGGTATGGCAGGTATCAGGAGAGATCTTCCTTGGACAACTAGGGAAGTACGCAGATGAGATCTTGAGGAGATTCGAGATGGAGGATTGTAGACCGATGGCTACACCTATGGTTACCAATATGAATATGTTTATCACTTTAGATTCAGAGTTGGTGGATCCTAGGATATAAAGGAAACTGATAGGGTCCTAGATGTATTTGGTCAATACCATGCCAGATACATGTTTTTTTGTGAACACCTTGAGTCAGTTCATGGTGGAGCCAAGGAAGGTGCATTGGACAGCAGCAAAGCATGTGTTCAAGTACTTGAGAGGTAAAATGGAGGATGGATTGAGGTATACTAGAGGAGATGGAGTGGATTTGTAGGGATAATCAAAATCATATTTGGAAGGGAGTGTAGTAGACAGAAAGAGCACCCCGGGGTGTTTCTTTAGCTTGGGATCAACAATGATTACTTGGTTCAATAGGAAGCTAAATTCTATAGCACTTAGTTCAGCAGA
Organism: Picea glauca; assembly: GCA_000966675.3. Taxonomy (NCBI): domain Eukaryota; kingdom Viridiplantae; phylum Streptophyta; class Pinopsida; order Pinales; family Pinaceae; genus Picea; species Picea glauca. Next base: position 34,822 of record JZKD02S1104137.1, read on the forward strand.
GGTAGAGTACATGGCAACGAGTATGGATAGTTGTGAAGCCATATGGCTTTGCAAATTTCTTACAAGTTTATTTGATTAGGGGTTGGAGACTATGGTGATATATTATGATAATGAGAGTTGTATTAAACTCTCTAAGAATCCAGTATTCCATGATAGGCCTAAGCATATAGAGATCATATACCACTTCATCTGAGATAGGATCTAGAAGGGAGCAATGAAGCTTCAGTATATTTCCACAGATGAGTAGGCTAAAAATATTCTAATCAAACCCTTGGTGAAAGGGAATTTTGTATACTTCAAAGAAAAACTTGGAGTGGTGTATAATACCTTCCTCGCTAAGTGTTATAGCACAAATTTCCACATCTATGCATTTGTGACATTGCCCAAACCTTTTCCCTATATTGCTAATAAAATCCAAACTTCCCACATCAAAGTCACTTAAAAAACATGACTTTTATTTATATCCACAGGTTTCCTTTGTGCAACACGTCGACATTCGTGCCTTGCTAGCTTATGACCCACAAATTCCTTCAAAAAATGTGAAAAATAAAAAAAATTCCACATTTTTGGGTGGGGATTTCAGTTGGGCTCATTTCCCAACCTCCCTAAGCTCATACCAAACATAATTCAACCTCCTTAACCTCTCAATGATGGTATAAATGAACCATTTAGGGAATGGATGATGAGGAAGAACTATGGTGCAATATTGTGCTAGAAAATTTTAGCAAGCTTCCCTATACCCCTTCATTCTTTGAGTAGCATCCCATACATGGAAAAAAAAAAATCTAGTGTTCCTCCCTTCTCTATATAACTACAGGGTGTGTTCCTATCCTTTATCAAGTTTCTGGAAGCTCCCCTCCTGGAGTGGATTTTTATTTTTTCTAAAATTTTGAGCCCATCCACGGGTTGCAGCTTTATAAACTACGAACATCAATGAGTTTATAGTGTATAACCCATGAATATCCCTGAGTATTAATAGACACAGTCGCGGACCTGTGTGAGATTTTAGTATTTTTTTTTTTAAACCTCTCACTCATCTGGAAGGTGCTGGTTGGTTGTTTAGTTTTGGCTGACCCTCCTGGGTGTCTTTCTTGTTTCTTTTTTCTTTCTCAATTCGTTGAAAAATTCTAAGTCACAGAAAATATTTTCTCTTGGCTTCCCAGTGTTCTCGGCTTACTTTTAACTTGCATTTTCTTTTAGCATCTTTTGTTAGTTTTACTTTGGTAGAAAAAAAAAATGAAAAAACCTAGTTTTCTGCTAGTTAGGTCTCTTTCTTTCTTTGCATTGTTATTTGAAAAAGAAAAAGTTATTATCATAGGTTTCATTTTCTTCTCATCTTAAAAGAATTTAAAAAAAAACATGAAATACATTTTTTTGTTTTCCTCTTTTGTATTTTTCATCGGAAAAGGAAAACATTGCATTTCAAGCTTTGAAGGATTGTTCACGCATTTTATTTTTGAAACTCTTTTTCATTTGAAGGATTAGTGTAAAGTTTTCTTTGCCAATTTTCTTATACGTTTCTTTATTGTAAGAGTCTCAAACAACATCAGTTGCACTTCCATACCCCTTGAGTAAAAAAAACCACTAAAACAAATGCTAAACTTAAAATGTACTAGACTTTGTTTCTAGGGTTCACAAACAAGTTTAGGTTTACGGGCTTGGATAAGGATTGGAGATATAACTCTCCAAGGCCATTGAACAAACATAGGATTTTGATCTAGGGAGAGTCTCAAATCCAACTTTCGTATAAGTATAGTCAAAATCCTCCTCTAACACAAGAGCTAAACACAAGGTTGCGTGAAGGAGAGTCGAGGAGAGACCCCTCTGAAGCTTAATTGAGCATAGTGGAAATATCTTATACTGGGGGTTTCAATAGTGTCTTTACCTCCATGAGAGGCGGTACTTTCAAAGCTTAGAGATTTTTTACCCTTCCCATACATTCGATCTTGACCATCGAATGTACCCCCTAGACGCTGACTGCAAGTTGGTGACCTTAGTTTCTTTTCCTAGGGATCTCAGAGGTGACTATGGGGGTTTTCCATGGTATCTAGGGAAGATTGTGTATCACACTTTTCAGTACTTCTAGAGGGTTCCCCACGAAGCATGGGTACATGTATCGAATAAGGATGGTTAGTGGAGGTCGGGATAACTGCTTCTCACTACATTGTCTGTTCATCCACGAGACTTAATCTACCTGTGCCTTTGTCCGGAAGGTCCCTTTCCACTTTTTCATTCCTTTGGACTCAATACCTTATCCACCTAGGCTGAAGATTTGAAAAATTTGTTTACTTGTGATGTTTCTCTTAGGGATTTTTAGTGGAGTGTTGCTTTGTATAGTTGGCCTTGGTTGTTTCAATATCACTACTTTTGGATCATTGATTCAGGGTGTTTGACCAACCACTCTGATGTGTTGATGTTTATATGATTCTCAACTCTTGATATTTATTTCCTTATGATTAATAAAAAGATACACTTTTATACAAAAGTTATTATAGAATAACTATACAATGAAAATATCAACTATAATATTGCAGTGGAAATAAAAAAATCTAGAAATAATAACCATGCATAGTAAACACAAGAGCATAATACAAGAACACAAGCGTCTATCCTAGGAAACCCAACCTTGGGAGAAAACCAAAAAACTTTTCTATAGAAGAATTCAGTCCAAGATATTACCAGTACATCACCATCACAAGATCAAAATTCCATATAGAGAAAGTACTTCCCAAGGCTAGTGCCTCGATAATATAACCAAGAACAACCAAGCAAGAGATTCTTCAAGTGTGGCACACTCTCCAAGATAACAAGAACCAATATATAGTGAAATAGAAAAAATACAACTGCAACTTCCTTGTGCGCACTGCAGAAGGGAGAACTGTCTATCTATCTAAATGAATTGAGATATTCCTTTATTTATACTAATCTAGGCACCAGTCTGGGGCCGACTTCTTATTTTTGGGTCTTCAATTACTTTATTATTTTCTTGTGGGGTCGACTTCTCTACCTAGGTCTTCAACTTCTTCCTAGGGCTTCTGTAATGGTGTAGATGGGTCTTCTTGTAATTTCTTGTGGAGAATGACTGCCCAAATTTACAAATCTCCAACACTCCCTCTCAAAGAGGGAGACATTCTTCATAATTGGATTTATTCTGTCATAGAAAAAAAAAATCATGAGCCATATTGATGTGTCATCTCCACACATGCATTACATCCTGGAATATACATGTAATAACATCACGAGTCCATCTACTCCTCAACAAGAGAAGGACTATATTTGGGCCATTCACCACTAGAAAATCCCCATAGATGAATGAATCATTTACCCTTGGTCATATCCGTACTAGCATAGCCCCATGCATGAGCAATATAGGATAATGTTTGCTCAATACTATGGTCCATTCACCACTAGCAAAGCCCCATAAGTGAATGAAACATTCTCCTTTAGTCATATCAAAACTAGCATAGCCTCGTGCATGACCAATTTGGGAGAATGTCTTCTCGATGCTATTTCCTGGAGAACATCAACATACCTGGGCCAGTCACCACTAGCAAATACCCATGAGTGAATCATTATTCCTTTGGTCATATCATCACTATCATATCCCCGTGCATCACCAATTTGGGAGAATTTATACCCAATGTTGAAACATCAACACTCATCACTAGCGAAATCAACATGGCTAATATTGATTATCATCCTTCGCATCCAAGTCAGCATGGCCACTTTGGGAGGATATCTGCAATTTTCTCGTCTGTGGAGAAGTATTGGAGCTTCACTGCTCCCTTTTGTACCATGTCTCAGATAAAGTCTTGCGAGAATATTATGAAGTTGCACCACTTCATGAATTGTGACACTGGTTGTGACATACTCCATCTATGTTGTGTCGAGTGCTACAGAAGCATGCTTCCAGCTTATCCCAAAAATCGTAACTGATTCCAAGCTGAAGAAACACCCCGAGGTGCTCAATCTATATACTACACTCTCTTCTCAATCAGAATATGTATATCTTTGCAGCCTCACTTCATCACCTGAGACAAAACATATCCAACAATACCATGTTGTTACCTCAACACATGATTTGCTACAACCTAATGGTAATGTCTCGGCTCTACCATAAACTGGATCAAGGTGAAAAGAAAATACCTAACCTGGTGTTAACCAGGTATATCAAGGATCCAATCAACTTCATGTATATCATGGGATCTACCAAATCTGAATCTGAAGCAGAGTCACTTAACTTCTTTAGATTTGTCTCCATAGGTGTAACCATGGACTTGCAGTCCATCATATCGAATATTATTAGTATCCCCTGACTAAGGAAGATCTCATTTGATATCTATCACACCTCTAATCCCAAGAGTACATCCGGCCAAGATCCTACTTCTCAAACTTTGGGGCCAACTCCCTCTGTCACTAAAGTAGGCTCTGTTGTCTAGTCTGCCTCTGGTTTCTCCCTCTATGGCTGAGAGAAAAAATCCATATCTTAGTCCTCCTGACTACTTTATTCCTTTTTCACTATAGTGAGGTCTACTTAAGTAAGTGTATCCTCCCAGGAGGTCTCAAATATCCTAGAAGACTCCTCAACTCATGACACCTTTCTATCAACCCTGGAATATGTCTCTCTCCCACCTAAATCTGAAGTGGAAATCCATCTGAATGATCGACTTTGTCTATGAGCCAACTGACTCTCTCTGAGATTAAAATCACTCTAATTATGCATTATTATTGGTTAAAACTAAGCTCATAAAGTATTCAATCATCCTGGAGTACCATTCTCCCTCTAAAACATGACTCCCTCTGAGTCTGTACAATCTCCAATGAAATATCCCAGAAAGTTGGTCCTCCCTACTAGATCTTGAGGGTTGACTCCCTCTGAACTCTCGCTTTCTCTGAAATGGTAGTAGGTGGGGTTTTCAACCTCAGCACTGGTGGAGCCACCTGGAGCTCCTCATAATTGAAAGGTTGTGGAATCAATAACGTGACTCCTTGTAACTCAAGAATCCATGAAGATCTGCATGTCTCACTGCATCCTACAACGTATCATGAAGCCATGTTGGCCTCTTCTTGGTTATTGCAACGTCTCTAGATAGATCCATTATCCCTTCTGGATCTACTGACTCTTCCTGATGATATGAAGAGTGAACAATTGAACTAGAGGGATCTGTACAATCATCCTTCGGAGCCTTATGCTCCTCATTATCAATCTCCATGTGGAACATTTTGTATCTCACAAAAGTATCCTTCTTTTAGAAGATTCTAACTTCATCCTTTTCTTCTTTGGTACATGGATGTATATGGTCATGTACACAAATCTATGTTTGGATATTTTTCTCCATGTCTCAAACTAGAGACCATCTAATATGTTTCCTCCTATAACCATCACTATAGCTCCTTCTCAGAGCTATCACCTATGACCTGCCCGAAACAAGAGCAATAATAAGGAAGATAGTAGACAAGAACAACATTCTTATGATAAGGAAATAGGAACAAGAACAAAAACAAGAACATGAACAATTGTCACTATAGCCCCCTCTCAAATCTATCACATGTAACCTTCCCAGGACAATAACAATATACAAGAGAAAGAAACAAGAAACGGGAACAAGACTTTTAATTGTTGTGACCAATCATTCTTCCACAGTAACCTGCCTGGGACAAAGACAAAAACCAAGAACATCTCCTAGAAGAGATCAATTTCATATTGTAAATAAGTGTATCATTAGTACTGAATAGTGAGAATTTACATAATGATCATAGTACCAACAATATTCAATTGTTAAATTTGATAGAAAAAGCACTTAGTGGTGATAAACCTCTAAATATTGTTGTCCCAGTTACAACATTTTACTTAAGATGCAAAAATATGAAATATCAAACCTAATATGAAAACCTGGAGTCTTTTTGGTGTTGTTCCATTTGATTTAGAGTTGTCATATGTTGTAGAAGACATCATTATTGTTTCCTCCAACTTTTGGGCTTACTCTGAGTGCACTAAATCTTAGATCCCTTAGGATCTTCTGTCACTGCTTAGACAAAGTCCCTTGTACATCCCCTGCAAACACCCTCATACTCTACTGAATGATATAACTTGGAACCATATACACGTGCATACCTATGAAATTTCTAACATCATCTAACTTGTCTTCTAATATGAAACTAGGCACCATCAGTACATGAGGAAATCACAAAATCAGGATAGCAGAAAGTTTAATGTCCAGGAAAATGTCAATAAACCCTAAAATTTNATCATTGATGCTAATCCTTCCAATTTTGAGGAAGAAAGAGATCAATAGGCATGGCGTGATTCCATGGTAGAGGAGTATACCTCTATTATGAGGAATGATTTTTGGGACATAGTGTCGAGACTAGATATGAAGTCACTTGTGAGTTATAGGTGGCTCTACAAGATCAAGCATGTTGCAGAGGGTAGCATCGAGAAGTTCAAGGAAAGGTTTGTGGAGAGACGGTTCTCCTAGAAACAGGGAGTGGACTACGAGGAGAAATTTTCTCTAGTTGTCAGGTATGATTGTATTCGAGATAATATTTATATTTCTTCAATTATGAGGTGGAGGATACATCAAATGGATGTGAAAACAAATTTCCTTAACGATATCATTAAGGACAGAGTATACATAGAGAAACCTCAAGGATTTCAGGTACATGGGAGGGAGTCTCATGTGTGTAGGATTAATAAATCCTTGTACAGACTCAAACAAGCATCGAGGGTGTGGTATTCCAGGATTGATGGATACTTGCAGAGTATGGGATTTACCAAGAGTGAGGTGGATCCTAACTTGTACTTTATACTTGCTGGGGCATATATGCTCATCATGGTTCTATACGTTGATGATTCATTTCTCATAGGTGTAGAGGAACTTATTGCATGGTGAAAAGCATATTTAAATAGTGAGTTCAAGATGAAATACATTGGCTTCATGCATTATTTCTTAGGGTTAGAGGTATGGCAGGTATCAGGAGAGATCTTCCTTGGACAACTAGGGAAGTACGCAGATGAGATCTTGAGGAGATTCGAGATGGAGGATTGTAGACCGATGGCTACACCTATGGTTACCAATATGAATATGTTTATCACTTTAGATTCAGAGTTGGTGGATCCTAGGATATAAAGGAAACTGATAGGGTCCTAGATGTATTTGGTCAATACCATGCCAGATACATGTTTTTTTGTGAACACCTTGAGTCAGTTCATGGTGGAGCCAAGGAAGGTGCATTGGACAGCAGCAAAGCATGTGTTCAAGTACTTGAGAGGTAAAATGGAGGATGGATTGAGGTATACTAGAGGAGATGGAGTGGATTTGTAGGGATAATCAAAATCATATTTGGAAGGGAGTGTAGTAGACAGAAAGAGCACCCCGGGGTGTTTCTTTAGCTTGGGATCAACAATGATTACTTGGTTCAATAGGAAGCTAAATTCTATAGCACTTAGTTCAGCAGAGGTAGAGTACATGGCAACGAGTATGGATAGTTGTGAAGCCATATGGCTTTGCAAATTTCTTACAAGTTTATTTGATTAGGGGTTGGAGACTATGGTGATATATTATGATAATGAGAGTTGTATTAAAATCTCTAAGAATCCAGTATTCCATGATAGGTCTAAGCATATAGAGATCATATACCACTTCATCTAAGATAGGATCTAGAAGGGAGCAGTGAAGCTTCAGTATATTTCCACAGATGAGTAGGTTGAAAATATTCTAATCAAACCCTTGGTGAAATGGTATTTTGTATACTTCAAAGAAAAACTTGGAGTGGTGTATAATACCTTCCTCGCTAAGTGTTATAGCACAAATTTCCACATCTATTCATTTGTGACATGGCCCAAACCTTTTCCCTATATTGATAATAAAATCCAAAATTCCCACATCAAAGTCACTTAAAAAACATGACTTTTGCTTATATCCACAGGTTTCCTTTGTGCAACACATGGAAATTTGTGCCTTGCTATCTTGTGACCCACAAGTGCCCTCAAAAAATGTGAAAAATAAAAAAAAATCCACATTTTTGGGTGGGGATTTCGGTTGGGATTGTTTCCCAACCTCCCTAAGCTCATACCAAACGGAATTCAACCTCCTTAACCTCTCAATGGTGGTATAAATGAACCATTCAGGGAATGGATGATGAGGAAGAACTATGGTGCAATATTGTGCTAGAAAATTTTAGCAAGCTTCCCTATACCCCTTCATTCTTTGAGTAGCATCTCATACATGGAAACTTTGTTTCTAGTGCTCCTCCCTTCTCTATATAACTACATGGTGTGTTCCTATCCTTTATCAAGTTTCTGGAAGCTCCCCTCCTGGAGTGGATTTTTATTTTTTCTAAAATTTTGAGCCCATCCACGGGTTGCATCTTTATAAACTGTGAAAATACATGAGTTTATAGTGTATAACCCATGAATATCCTCGAGTCTTAATATACAGATTCGTGGACCTGTGTAATATTTTGGTTTTTTTTTTTTAAAACCTCTCACTCATCTGGAAGGTGTTGGTTGGTTGTTTAGTTTTGGATGACCCTCGTGGGTGTCTTTCTTGTTTCTTTTTTCTTTCTCAATTCGTTGAAAAATTCTAAGTCATAGAAAATACATTTCTCTTGGCTTCCTAGTGTTCTCGACTTACTTTTAGCTTGCATTTTCTTTTAGCATCTTTTGTTAGTTTTGCTTTGATAGAAAAAAAAATGAAAAAACCTAGATTTCTGCTAGTTAGGTCTCTTTCTTTCTTTGCATTGTTATTTGAAAAAGAAAAAGGTATTAGCATAGGTTTTCATTTTCTTCTCATCTTAAAAGAATTTAAAAAAAAACATGAAATAATTTTTTTTGTTTTCCTCTTTTGTATTTTTCATCGGAAAAGGAAAACATTGCATCTCAAGCTTTGAAGGATTGTTCACGCATTTTATTTTTGAAACTCTTTTTCATTTGAAGGATTAGCGTAAAGTTTTCTTTGCCAATTTTCTTATAAGTTTCTTTATTTTAAGAGTCTCAAACAACATCAGTTGCACTTCCATACCCCTTGAGTAAAAAAAACCACTAAAACGAATGCTAAACTTAAAATGTACTAGACTTTGTTTCTAGGGTTCACAAACAATTTTAGGTTTACAGGCTTGGATTAGGATTGGAGATATAACTCTCCAAGGCCATTTAAAAAACATAGGATTTTGATCTAGAGAGAGTCTCAAATCCAACTTTCGTATAAGTATAGTCAAAATCCTCCTCTAACACAAGAGCTAAACACAAGGTTGCATGAAGGAGAGTCGAGGAGAGACCCCTCTGAAGCTTAATTGAGCATAGTGGAAAGATCTTATACTGGGGGTTTCAATAGTGTCTTTACCTCCATGAGAGGTAGTGCTTTCGAAGCTTAGATATTTTTTACCCTTACCATACATTCGATCTTGACCGTCGAATGTACCCCCTAGACGCTGACTGCAAGTTGGTGACCTTAGTTTATTTTCCTAGGGATCTCAGAGGTGATTATGGGGGTTTTCCATGGTATGTAGGGAAGATTGTGTATCACACTTTTTAGTACTGCTAGAGGGTGCCCCACGAAGCATGGGTATAAGGCTGGTTAGTGGAGGTCGGGATAACTGCTTCTCACTACATCGTCTGTTCATCCACGAGACTTAATCTACCTGTGCCTTTGTCTGGAAGGTCCCTTTCCACTTTTTCATTTCTTTGGAATCAAGACCTTATCCACCTGGGCTAAAGATTTGAAAAAGTTGTTTGCTTGTGATGTTTCTCTTAGGGATTTTTATTGGAGTGTTGCTTTGTATAGTTGGCCTTGGTTTTTTCAATATCACTACTTTTTGATCATTGATTCAGGGTGTTTGACCAACCACTCTGATGTGTTGATGTTTATATGATTATCAACTCTTGATATTTATTTCCTTATGATTAATAAAAAGATACACTTTTATACAAAAGTTATTATAGAATAACTATACAATGAAAATATCAACTATAATACTGCAGTGGAAATAAAAAAATATAGAAATAATAACCATGCATAGTAAACACAAGAGAACAATACAAGAACACAAGCTTCTATCCTAGGAAACCCAACCTTGGGAGAAAACCAAACAACTTTTCTATAGAAGAATTCAGTCCAAGATATTACTAGTACATCACTATCACGAGATCAAAATTCCATATAGAGAAAGTACTTCCCAAGGCTAGTGCCTCGATAATATAACCAAGAACAACCAAGCAAGAGATTCTTCAAGTGTGGTGCACTCTCCAAGATAACGAGAACCAATATATAGTGAAATAGAAAAACTACAACTGCAACTTCCTTGTGCGCACTGTAGAAGGGAGAACTGTCTGTCTGTCTAAATGAAATGAGATATTCCTTTATTTATACTAATCTAGGCACCAGTATGGGGCCGACTTCTTATTTTTGGGTCTTCAATTACTTTATTATTTTCTTGTGGGGTCGAATTCTCTACCTAGGTCTTCCACTTCTTCCTAGGGCTTCTGTAATGGTGTAGATGGGTCTTCTTGTACTTTCTTGTGGAGAATGACTGCCCAAAGTTACAAATCTCCAACACTCCCTCTCAAAGAGGGAGACATTCTTCATAATTGGATTTATTCTGTCATAGAAAAAAAAATTCATGAGCCATATTGATGTCTCATCTCCACACATGCATTCCATCCCGGAATATACATGTAATAACATGACGAGTCCATCTACTCCTCAACAAGAGAAGGACTGTATCTGGGCCATTCACCACTAGAAAATCCCCATAGATGAATGGATCATTTACCCTTGTTCATATCCGTACTAGCATAGCCCCGTGCATGACCAATATGGGATAATGTTTTCTCGATGCTATGGTCCATTCACCACTAGTAAAGCCCCATAAGTGAATGAATCATTCTCCTTTAGTCATATCAAAACTAGCATAGCCTCGTGCATGACCAATTTGGGAGAATGTCTTCTCGATGCTATTTCTTGGAGAACATCAACATACCTGGGCCATTCACCACTAGAAAATGCCCGTGAGTGAATCATTATTCCTTTGGTCATATCATCACTATCATATCCCCGTGCATCACCAATTTGGGAGAATTTATACCCAATGTTGAAACATCAACACTCATCACTAGCCAAATCAACATGGCTAATATTGATTATCATCCTTTGCATCCAAGTTAGCATGGCCACTTTGGGAGGATATCTGCAATTTTTTCATCTATGGAGAAGTATTGGAGCTTCACTGCTCCCTTCTGTACCATGTCTCAGATAAAGTCTTGCGAGAAGATTATGAAGTTGCACCACTTCATGAATTTTGACACTGGTAGTGACATACTCCATCTATGTTGTGTCAAGTGCTACAGAAGCATGCTTCCATCTTATCCTAGAAATCGTAACTGATTCCAAGCTGAAGAAACACCCTGAGGTGCTCAATCTATCTACTACACTCTATGCTCAATCAGAATATGTATATCTTTGCAGCCTCACTTCATCACCTGAGACAAAACATATCCAACAGTACCATGTTGTTACCTCAACACATGATTTTCTACAACCTAATGGTAATATCTCGGCTCTACCATAAATTGGATCAAGGTGAAAAGAAAATATCTAACCCGGTGTTAACCAGGTATATCAAGGATCCAATCAACTTCATGTATATCATGGGATCTACCAAATCTGAATCTAAAGCAGAGTCACTTAACTTCTTTAGATTTGTCTCCATAGGTGTAACCATGGACTTGCAGTCCATCATATCAAATATTATTAGTATCCCCTGACTAAGGAAGATCTCATTTGATATCTATCACACCTCTAATCCCAAGAGTACATCCGTCCAAGATCCTCCATCTCAAACTTTGGGGCCAACTCCCTCTGTCTAAAGTAGGCTCTGTTGTATAGTCTACCTCTGGTTTCTCCCTTTGTGACTGAGAGAAAAAATCCATATCCTAGTCCTCCTGACTGGTTTATTCCTTTGTCACTATAGTGAGGTCTACTTAAGTAAGTGTATCCTCCCAGGAGGTCTCAAATATCCTAGAAGACTCCTCAACTCATGACACCTTTCTATCAACCCTGTAATATGTATCTCTCCCACTTGAGTCTGAAGTGGAAAACCATCTGAATGATCGACTTTGTCTATGAGCCAACTGACTCTCTCTGAGATAAAAAACACTATAATTATGCATTATTCTTGGTTAAAACTAAGCTCATAAAGTATTCAATGATCCTGGAGTACCATTCTCCCTCTAAAACATGACTCCCTCCGAGTCTGTACAATCTCCAATGAAATATTTCAGAAAGTTGATCCTCCCTACTAGATCTTGAGGGTTGAATCCCCTTGAACTCTCACTTTCTCTGAAATGATACTAGGTGGGGTTGTCAACCTCAGCATTGGTGGAGCCACCTGGAGCTCCTCATAATTGAAAGGTTGTGGAATCAATAATGTGACTCCTTGTAACTCAAGAATCCATGAAGATCTGGATGTCTCACTGCATCCTGCAACGTATCATGAAGCCATGTTGTCCTCTTCTTGGTTATTGCAACGTCTCTAGATAGATCCATTATCCCTTCTGGATCTACTGACTCTTCCTAATGATATCAAGAGTGAACAATTGAACTAGAGGGATCTGTACAGTCATCCTTCGGAGCCTTATGCTCCTCATTATCAATCTTCATGTGGAACATTTTGTATCTCACACAAGTATCCTTCTTTTAGAAGATTCTAACTTCATCCTTTTCTTCTTCGGTACATGGATGTATATGGTCATGTACAAAAATCTATGTCTATATATTTTTCTCCATGTCTCAAGCTAGAGACCATCTAATATGTTTCCTCCTATAACCATCACTATAACTCCTTCTCAGAGATATCACCTATGACCTGCCCGAAACAAGAGCAATAAAAAATTAGATAGTAGACAAGAACAACATTCTTATGACAAGGAAATAGGAACAAGAACAAAAACAAGAACATTAACAATTGTCACTATATCCCCCTCTCAGATCTATCACATGTAACCTGCCCAGGACAAGAACAATATACAAGAGAAAGAAACAAGAAACGGGAACAAGACTTTTAAGTGTTGTGACCAATCATTCTTCCACAGTAATATGCCTGGGACAAAGACAAAAACCAAGAACATCTCCTAGAAGAGATCAATTTCATATTGTAAATAAGTGTATCATTAGTACTGAATAGTGAGAATTTACATAATGATCATAGTACCAACAATATTCAATTGTTAAATTTGATAGAAAAAGCACTTAGTGGTGATAAACCTCTAAATATTGTTGTCCCAGTTACAACATTTTACTTAAGATGCAAAAATATGAAATATCAAACCTAATATGAAAACCTGGAGTCTTTTTGGTGTTGTTCCATTTGATTTAGAGTTGTCATATGTTGTAGAAGACATCATTATTGTTTCCTCCAACTTTTGGGCTTACTCTGAGTGCACTAAATCTTAGATCCCTTAGGATCTTCTGTCACTGCTTAGACAAAGTCCCTTGTACATCCCCTGCAAACACCCTCATACTCTACTGAATGATATAACTTGGAACCATATACACGTGCATACCTATGAAATTTCTAACATCATCTAACTTGTCTTCTAATATGAAACTAGGCACCATCAGTACATGAGGAAATCACAAAATCAGGATAGCAGAAAGTTTAATGTCCAGGAAAATGTCAATAAACCCTAAAATTTTGATTTTGACAGAAAGTCAAACTCATAAGTGTAGTAGGAATGCTAGGGAAAGGAGAGTTTATCTTTACAACATTTTTTTCTCAAATCATCCCAATAAATTCTCAACAAGCTTCACAAAGAAGGTTGTTGCAACTACAGTAGAGGGTTTTTAGAGTGAAATTTCAACTTTCACTAAGTTTTAGTATGAGACCACGAGGAGGTGCACTAGGTTAGGGTGAGCTGATCTATGGAAAAAATAATATCAACATCCTCCAATAATTTTCTCAACAAGCTTGAAAAGTTCAGGTTTGTGCAGCAATGAATTTCATGTGCAGCGGTAAACAAAAATTGTGCAGTAGAAATATTTCAACTAGCTCCAATTGCATGTTGATGTTTATATCATTCTCAACTCTTGATAGTTAATTCATAAGGAATTCGCTGAAGTGTTGTAGATGAAGGATCCTCTGCAAGTATTTTATCATCCTCGACTTGGCAAGCTTTGGGTTCTCCCAAGCTTGTGTCATCTACCAGTGAGATGATGCATTTCATTAGAAGACCTAGTGAATTTCTGGCGGTTCTTCCTCAGTTTCATATCACGTTAGGTAGGAAGATTGTCCTAGTCGATCTATTATTAGTTTCAGGCCCTTTAGACTTTAATATGCTTCTTGGGCATGATTATGTATATGCGATGAATGTTGTGGTGTCTACACTCTTTCATGTGATGCATTTCCTTCACAATGGAAGCATTGTCACTATTGATTAACTTTCATCCAATAATCTCCATCCTGGTTCAAATTTACCTCAGGTTTCCCCTTTGTGTGTTCCTAGTGTTCGTGTAGACTCTTCCCCTCCATGAGTGAATTATGTGGCATCTTAGCCGCAATGTTCAATTGCTCCTAAGAAGGATCCTTTACAATTATGTTCACCTTCTCGAGACAAGGTCTCGACAATTGATCACGTGTTTTATCCAATGAGGGAATGGGATCCCTTTCTTCCCCCTATTGGTCAGAGTAATTTGACATTTCCTCTTGATTCTTATCTTACTGTTTGCAAGAACTCAAGCCCTAGTATTGGTGAGTTTTTGAGTCCCAGTTTCCTGGATGTTAAATTGCCTTCAGATGAGGCTATCCTTGAAGATATGAGTATGGATTTACGACCTCATCTTGAACTAGAAGCTTTACAGGTCAGTTACCAAAGAAATCCTTGGCCTGACCCTAGCAACCAGCTCTACAGAGAGAAATATTATGCATAATACGCAAGGATGTGTGGTTCTATGTACATATTGTACTTTTAGGGTTTCTTATTTTCAAGTTCTGTATCCCTTAGCATATGTTTTTATAAGAAATTTCTATATTGGACTTATTGAATTCTGGGTAAGTGTTTTCGGTCTTATATACAAGAATTTGAAGACATTTTCTTTGGTACCTTTTCGTTCCATGTCGATCCATTCTGACAAGTAATGATCTAAAAATGGCATATAGATTAGAGTTTCCACTTCATGGATTTTTTCATTATCTGTTTCCTGTTTCATATTTCCTTAAGATCAACCCCAATGGGTTGTGACACAAAACCTTCTTTGTTGTTTAAAAGTGTTGTAATTCACGTGGTAGAGCCTATCTCTCATGGGCTCCCTAGCCTAGTACCCCTTTTCATTTTGGCGCCCATGCTGCAAGTTCCCTTTTAGGCTCGGGAGTCCAATTTAGTCCCGCCATGAATTTGCGTTGAATCTACATATCTTCTTCTCAATATTTTTTTGTCCTTTTACCCATGGGACTCTCTCTATTGTATGTTTCTATGTATGACAACACCTTTTCAGATTCTTCAAAAGGTATTATGTTTTTTACTGGCATATCGGTAGGCTTCATTCCACTTGCATAATGCATTTATGTATATCACTCACATATCTTCCATATGATCCACCCCATTCATTTAAGGCATCATACCTTCAAGATGATTAAAGGTGCCACTTACGGATGGTAGAGCTTACCTCTCCATGGGTGTCATAGTTAGTACCTCATTGGAATTTTGGGCACCCATGCTATGGTATTTTCTGTAGGCTCGGAAGCCTTGTGTAGTCCTTCCATGCCTTGGCATTGAAGCCTCATGACTTCCTCTCAACCTTGTTCTGACTAATTTACCCTCGGGCCTTCCAAATTTTGTTGAGTTCTAATTGCATTACATATTAACTTCTCACACTTAGGCCTAATGTCGGCTTCAACTTGCTATTGTTGAACCAATTGCATATACATTCCTATTAGTTCCTAGCCTTGCAATTTATTCTTTTTCAACTTGACACCTTATCCTTGGATGAAACATTCCCTCAGTGTCCTTGTCTTTCACATGCTTTCCTTGCATTGAGCATAGGTATGTTCCTTGTGCTTTGGAACTAGTTTGTTTTCCCGTGACACTTATTTCCTCCACTATACTATAACATTCTTTTATTCTTTTTTAGGCTTTAATAATATGAAAAAGACAAAAAAAAGAGAGAGGGGAAAGCGTCTATCTCTTTTGTTGGAAGCAATATTGTCACCCTTGAATGAAGCACAATCTTGAGTCAATATCTCATCATTTTGGGTCTAGTATGGCTTTAGGAGAATTTTTCTCATTTTTTAGTATAATCTCGCCCGCTTGGTTATTCTTCCAACCATATGGAGCATTTGTTGATGCCTCTTGTATCACAAATGTATCCCAGTTTATAATCTATGTTGTCTAAGTCACATAATGTGTCATGCTTTTGTTCAAGGGAAGTTTCATCCTGAGTCGACCATTATATAGATAGTCTCTGACCTTGCATGTCAATCCTCCCAAGTCATTCAAGTTCGTCAAATCGTCACAAGTGTCTTTTTCCTCTACTCATTCTAGTATAGAAGGTCCCCATTGACTTCTTATTGGTGGGTCTTCTCTTATTGACTATGACACATTTCTGTGAGAGTATGACCTAGAGTTGCACCCTGGGCCTATTTCCATCATTGATAGGTGACCTTGCACTCAATAGATGACAAACTATCATTGGTCGTTGACTTAGTGGTTTCCCTTGTGTTCGATGTCAACAAAAATCATCACACATTGGGATTCATGTGGTACCTTAGTTTCCATTTGACCCCATTGGTGGATTCCTCATATTTGTTGGTAGTCTCCATTGTTGGATACTATTCAAAGAGTCTTTGTCATGCGCTATTCCATTTGGTGCATGTTGGAGTCATACCTCGTGGTCCTTAGAATATTTTCTTCTGATTCCTTCCATATATTTGTCCTTTTGCTAACCCTCATGCTAGATGATTGATCTAGAATGGATCCAAGAGCCAAGATGGGGTCCAGGAAGGCCTAAAAATAAAATTTCTCAAAATCTCTTCAAAACAGATGTTTCCATAGGCCTCGTCAATACGAACCCAACACAACTTGAACAGGCTCAAACAGACATCGTATGCGAAAGATATCGTGATCCGTTCGTTTTGTCAAACAAGAAAAATTTGATGACATTGCAGTCTATACAGTGCTGATGTGGCAGTTGACTGTATAGGTCGTACAACCATATAGGTGATGTGGCAGTGATGCGTTGGAAGTGACTGGGCAGTTTATGGTGACAGGTGGACCAGTCATGTTGTGACACATGGCACAGGCTAACGTGGAAAGGTTTGTACTACAGGCTGACGTGGCAAGATCCGTACGGGCTGACTGGCAGGTTGATGTGTCAAGTAAAGTGGCAAGATGACTGGGCAGACAGGTGGAAGAATTTTCAGTTGACATCTGTCCTTGTTTGGGTGAATAGCATGGTGCCATGTGGTCCAGTCTTGGGCTTCCACGTGGCACCCCTCCA
>JZKD02S1104137.1:60704-87188 GCA_000966675.3 Picea glauca
AGATATCTTAAGGGGACAACAGAGTATGGTTTATGGTATCCTACAGGTAATCAGCTTGATTTATATGCTTTCACTGATGCTGATTGGGCAGGTTGTGTTGATGACAGGAAGAGTACTAGTGGAGCAACATTTTTTCTTGGAGGATGCCTTGTAAGCTGGTCAAGTAAAAAACAATCAACAATGTCTCTGTCTACTGTTGAAGAAGAATACATTGCAGCTACATTTTGTTGCACTCAGGTTCTATGGATGAAACAGATGCTGGAAGATATATATATTCATTATAATGAACCTATACCTATCTTTTGTGATAATACCATTGCAATTAGTATTTCTAAAAATTCTGTTATGCATTCCAAAACAAAGCACATTCCCATTAAATTTCATTTTCTAAGAGAGCAGGTTATGTCTAAAGTTATTAAAGTGGAATGTGTTGGCACAAAGGATCAGATAGAAGATGTATTTACTAAACCTTTATCTAAAATGCAATTTGAAATTCTCAGGGATCAGTTGGGGGTTTACCCTTTGTAATTTCATTTCATTCTCAAATATTGCACGGGCTTCATTATAAAATAAAACTGCACAGGTTTATTAACTATTATTGATAGGGCGAGTTGTTGTTGAAATGATACATCTTTGCAAGTGGTTTGTATTTGCTCAGGGGGAGTATGGTTGATTCCTTTGCCATAGATGTCAAAAGGGGGAGAAGAGATTTAAAGTTTCCCATCAATGCCAAAGGGGGAGTTTGTTGGTCAGTTTGCATAGGTTGTTGCACAGGTTTTGTCATTCATGTCAAACTTGAAACTGCACGGTGGTTTGCTGAGAGTTCCTTCTACGGTGGTTTGCTGAGAGTTCCTTCTGAATTCGGGAATTCAGAGGTTGCAAGTTGAAATAAAGGAGTAGCTCCAACCTTCGACATCATGATACGCAAAATCGTGAAATGCCAAAATGCAAAAATCCGAAATGCCGAAATATGAAAGGCTATGGGACCGTCGATCGGAGAAGAGAGGATTATGGGAGATATATGGCTCTGTAAAATTTGAGGAAGAGAAAATACAGAGGAGGGAAGATAGATACACAAATTGATAAATCTAAGTGGTTTGGTCAAGAATGAATTGTGCAGAGAGGATTATGGGAGATATATGGCTCTGTAAAATTTAAGGAAGAGAAAAGATAGAGGAGGGAAGACACATACACAGATTGATAAATCTAAGTGGTCTGGTCAAGAATGAATTGTGCAGACAGGATTTGAATTCTTAATCTTTGGCAGAGAAGATAAAGAGTTGGTTTGCAGGTTCTTAGTGACAGAGAATGATTTCAGGGTGGTAGGGAGGAGCAAGGGGAGACTATAAAAGTCTCTTGTACAAGTTGGTGCTTGTACATCTGGGAGTTGTAGCTTCCATTTAGTAGGTGTTGAAGAAATAGAGGTAGCAGCCTCATCTGGGTTGTAGCTCAGATAAAATAAGAATGTAAAGAGGAGTTGGAGCTTGCCTTTCATTCATAAGAAGAAGAGGTTTTTTTCCCTTTTGGGTTTCCTCATGAAAAATCACTGTGTCACTGTTTCATTTATGTGATTGTATATTTATTGGTTAAATGCATTACTACAAGTTAAATGTTAAAGGCATGATTTATTGATCAATAAGTAATCTTCTTATAAAATGAAATAAATTTTATACAACTGATTCACCCCGCCCCCCCTCTCAGTTGACTTATCCTATACAACAGATGTTTCTTTAGTTTGGGGTCAACTATGATTTCATGGCTCAACATGAAGCAGACTAGTGTGTCACTTAGTATGGACGAGGGTGAATATATAGCAACATGTTCAGCTAGTAGCAAATTTGTGTGGCTTTAGAAGTTTCTTGCAAGACTGTTTGATCTTGAGTTGGAGGTGACTTGTATTTTTTAGGACAACCATAGTTGTATAAAGTTGTCTGAGAACCCTATGTTTCATGACAAGTCCAAGAAAATCGAGATCATGTACCATTACATCAGAGATATGGTGCAAAAGGGAGTTTTGAAGCTTCAATATATTGGCATATACGAGTAGATAGTAGATTTGTTGACCAAGCCTCTTTCAAAGGTAAAGTTTGAGTACTTCAGGGACAAGCTTGGCGTGGTCCAGAAGGACCTCCCTCATAAGAGGGAATGATGAGTCAAATATGTGATTCTAGGGGGAAACAACTTACACAGTGTGGCATCGATGGGTAGTCATTTACATGCATGGTAGTTTCCCAGACTCTGTTTGGATTGGGTAGAAGTGAAGTTTTGTGTGAACTGGCTAAATTGGATAGTTTCCCAAACTCCATTTGGATTGGGTAGTAGCACAGTTCTATGTGAACTAGCTAAACTGGATAATTTCCCAGACTCCGTTTGGATTGGGTAGTAGCGCAGTTTTGTGTGAAATGGACAAACTGGATAGTTTCCTAGACTCCGTTTGGACTGGATATTAACGTAGTTCTGTGTGAACTGGCTAAACTGTATAGTTTCCCAGACTCTGTGTAGATTGGGAAGTAGCGCAATTTCGTGTGAAATGGCTAGTTTCCTAGCTTTGAGTGAGCTAGATGAAGTCTTGTAATGACATAAGGTCCAAAAGGACGCCGACTTGGGATGATTTTAGGGGCTAAATTTCTCTCATGGGCTAATTTTCCATGGTTTTTCCAAAAAATATATTCTCTATTCTAAAAACAATTCGCCCAAATTCTATAGGATAAAATTATTTTACCTTAAAAATCGCCAAAATCTTATACAAACTATATCAAATCCTTATAAATTTGAATGTTTTTATAAAAATATCACCAAACATTTATAGTTGGCATATGAAGGATTAGTAAAATTCACCAAGGTTTCTACATTTTAAAATAAATTTCCATCCTTAAAATCATCCTTGTACTGCATTACTTCCTACTCTTCCATGAAGTCATGGTTGACCCGAGACTGAAACAACATCCTGAATTGCTCATTTTGTGAGAAACACTTCCATCCCAATCTGAATCGGTATAACCAATTAGTTTGAAGTCATGATCTCCATTATAACAGAGACCAAAGTCCAACATACCCTTAAGGTATATCATCACATGTTTTGCAGAAACAAGGTGAACACGTCTGGGTTCTACTAGATACTGACTCAAGGTGCTCACATCAA
Source organism: Picea glauca (assembly GCA_000966675.3). Classification (NCBI taxonomy): domain Eukaryota; kingdom Viridiplantae; phylum Streptophyta; class Pinopsida; order Pinales; family Pinaceae; genus Picea; species Picea glauca. Next base: position 63,847 of record JZKD02S1104137.1, read on the forward strand.
AACATATATCTGGCCTGGTATTCGTCAGATACATCAATGATTCAATGATGTGTCTGTACAACATGGCATAAACCAATTCTGACGAAGTATCAACCAAGAGCTTCAACTTAGTTTCCATGGGTGTGTTCATGGATTTACACTCCAACATATCAAACCTCTTTAGTACTTCAACTGCATACTTCCCTTGGTTAAGGAATATTTTCTCCGGGCTTTGCCAAACCTCAAGACCTAAGAAATAGTGCATCGGGCCTAGGCCTTTCATCTCAAATTCTGCAGGGAGCTTCTTCTTACAATCAATGATGAGATTTTCTTCTCCAGTTAAGAATAAGTCATCCACATACAAGAAAAATATAACTGGCTCGTCATTCATAACCTTGAAGTAAAGGTTAGAGTCAACTTTACTCTTGGTTAAGCCCAAGCTCATCAGGAAACTGTCAATCCTTCCATACCAGACTCTAGGATCTTGCTTCAATCCATACAGATCCTTCTTCAACCTACAGACATGAGTCTTTATGTCTTCAACGTCAAACCCTTGAGGCTGTTCTATATACACTTCTTCTTCAATGACACCATTTAATAAGGTTGTTTTCACATCCACCTGGTGAAACTTCCACTTCATCTTAGCTGCAAGAGCTATGATGGTTCTGATAGAAGTGTATCTGGCTACAGGACAAAACGTCTCTTCATAGTCAATGCCTTCCTTTTGAGAAAATCCATGAGCTACAAACCTTGATTTGTGTTTTTCAATACTTCCATTAGCAACATGTTTTATCTTGTATAACCATTTGGAAGATACCACATATTTGCTCTTCGGTCTGGGAACTATTTCCCATACATCATTCTTTATAATTGATTGGTATTCTTTTGTCATGGCATCTTCCCATTCTTTCTTCTAAATGGCTTCTTCAAAGCAAGTAGGCTCCTTTTCTATGAGATTACACATCAAAGCCATATAACTGGAGAATGGCTTAGGTTTCTTGACTTTTCGCGTGGTTTCTTTTGGGTCACCATACTTCTCTCCATATTGAATTAGTTCCCTCTCCCAAGATGGATTTCTCTTATGAGAGATCGTCATTTGGGGAGGTTCTTGAGATTCTATCATGTCATGATCTATGGAATCTCCTCATCAGGGGAAACTCTGACTTTCCTCACTGGTTCTGCAACTCTAGGAGCTACAAGTTCTTCTTCATATACTTCTTCAAGATGGAATCTCCTTGAGTTCTTGAGTGTTGCATATTCATCAAAGGTTACATCTATGTTAATCTCAATATGATTGGTAACCTGGTATGTAAATTCTGAAGGCCTTAGAGACCTCACAATATCTAATAAATATTCCCTTCGTTCTTGAAGAGTCCAACTTGGTTCTCTTCTCTTTTGGAATGTGTACAAACACTGGACAACCAAATATTTTGAGATGGATTACTTCTAACTTCTTTCCAAAGAACGTTTCTTTGGGGGTTTTGAACCCAAGTGCACTATGGGATAATCTTTTTTGTACATACATTGTTGTTCTTGCTACTTCTGCCCATAAGTGCATTTGAAGATCTTGATCATGGATCATGGTCTTCACTGCTTCCATTATAGTTCTATTCTTTTATTTTGCTACACCATTTTTTTGAGGATTGTAGGGAGTAGTGAGCTCCCTCTTAATCCTAACATCTTTGCAAAATCTTACAAAATCTTTTGAGGTGTATTCTCATCCATTATCTGACATGAGTATCTTGATATTTTTTTCAGAGAGATTCTCTATCAAGGCTTTAAATTCCTTGAATTTTCCAAACACTTCATCTTTTGATTTCAAGAAGTAAACCCGGGTCTTGCGAGAATAATCATCAATAAATGACACATAGTATACATACCCATTATGAGATGTTGATGGCATTGGGCCACATACATCTGAGTGTATGAGCTCCAAGACTCATTATGCTTTACTATCACTCTTCGAGAAAGGATTCTTGATATTCTTTCCTTGTGCACATACATTGCACACACCTTCATGGTCAACCTTGAAGTCTAGTAGACCTGTAACTGCATTGCTCACATATCATAAGGCCTTTTAGTTGATGTGAGCTAGTCTTCTATGCCAAAGTTCACATGGAATCTCAGTGGAGTAATTCAAGGATGCATCTGAGTGACCTTTTAACTTATACAGGCCACCTTCTTCTATTCCAATAACAATTGCATCTTGTATGATTTTACCTTTAGGCCACATAAGGACTTCACCTTTCATGAATGAAACCATGAAGCCTTTCTTATCTAAAGTTGATATAGAAAGTAAATTCTTCGTCAAATATGGTACATATAGTACATCCTTCATCTTCATTGGGGTCCCTGAATCAAGTTTGTAATTGGACTCTCCCACTCCTTTAATAAGGTATTGGTAATCATCTCCAAGTGTAAATTTTTGGGGAAACTTATTTTCTGTAAGGCTAGAGAGAATGTATCTTTGACCTGCCATGTGCTTGGAAGCACCACTATCTATGAGCCAAGTATCCTCACCATGTGACACTGATCATGAGAGGGTAGAGATTAAGACATAGTCTTCAATATTTTCTTTAATCATCTTTGTGGGTGGCTCTTCATCTTCAACTGTATGGGCATGTTGCCTTTTGTTTCTCTTCTTGTAGTCTTCTCTTCTAGATGTAAAATTCTTAGAAATATGTCCCATATTGTCACAATGGTAACATTGATAAGATGAGAAATCATTTTCTCTTATTTGACCTTTCTGAAACTTTTGGAATCTCCTTGGAGGGTGAGATCCTTTATCAATGAATCTATTTAGGGAGTGAGATTCCTTATGTAGGTAGGTCTCATTCTTGAAGTGAGACCTTCTCTTTCCTCCTTTATCATGAACATCTATGGTTTTATCTTCATCCCTTAATAGTATTGCTTCTCGGTTAGCTACTCTTACTTCTTCTTGAACACATTCTTCCCAAAGACTGTTAAATTGTAGTTTCTCCTTTCTGGCACAAATAGTTTGGATGAATGCCTCCCAAGGTCTTGTGAGACCATTAAGATTTTTCATTATAAGTTCATATTCATCTAGGTTATCTCTAATTGATTCTAGTTGTTCCTTAAATTGAGAGATCCTAGAGAAATAATCATGGATTGTTTCTCCTTTCTGCATCTTTTTGTTCTTGAGTTGGTTTCTCAAGTTCATCTTCCGATTAATGTTCCTTCCTTCATAAAATTTGGTTAGGGAATCAAACATTTATTTTGGAGTATTCTTAGATGGCACTTGAGGTATCAAGTGATATTTAATAGAGTTTGCAATGATTCTTTTGGCCCTAACCATATCATTCTGGTACTTTTCTTTAGCTGTAGCATCTACGGTTTCTGGTACATTTTCCTTGATGAATATTGCAAGGTCATTCTCTTCAATAATGAGTGAAATCCTATACCTCCAGGCACGGAAGTTATCCACACCTTCTAACTTTTCAACAAGCTTGGTGCTTGTAGATATCTTGACCTGACGCTGGGAAAATGACCAAAAATTTAAAGTCCTCAGAAATTAAATCGAAACTTACCAAGAGGTGTGCTTGGATGAGGCGAGTATCTTGGTACAGTCTGTTTTCTAAAAATCCAAATTTTACCCCTTGAAACTGAACCTATGCAAATCTGGACTGGTACTTCTGGTATTGGTTATGGTTTCCTAGTTTTCTGGTTTTTTGGTACCAGTGAAAACTAGGGTTTCACTTTACGGGAGTTCTACCCACTGAAAAGGTGCACTCAATATGATAATGGGTTTTCTAGGCTAGGGCGCACTTCCCTAGGTGGTTTTTAGACTAAAATTCATCTCCAAAAAAGATCCCTAATCTGCTTGTATGACAATAGTGACATTTTTTCTTATCCAATGAAATGTGATATCTTCAGCTTAGCTATGATTCCATGTTAATTTTTGATCTATTATTAAGTTTCTTTTCAATTTACTAGATAACAATAGCATAGGTATGATCATTGAGAGACACACAATCACAATATACACAAAATTTATCCTCAGAAACCCTCATGGGGGAGAAAACCCAACAAAAACTTCCTTAATATAGATTTCCAATACAATGCCAAGATGAAAGACCAAACACTAGAGAATAAAAAAGACTAAGAAATGTGCCTCTCTTTCTTCTTCTCCCAACTGCAACTATCTCCAAACTTGCGCACTTTTTGAGTGACTTGAGTGAGTGAGCTAATGAGGCACTAGCCTCTCTTATTTATACTAGCTGGCAGGTGCTAGGGAGGTGTCTCTTCATCAAACATGGTCGACTTCTTCTCTTAGTGGATAAAACCACTTTAATTACGCTTGGGGGTGACTTCTTAATTAGCAGCATATAATTAGGTTTTGACCAATCCACAAAAGGGGATTTGGTCATTTACAAAGCCCGACATGATCAATCCACAAAAGGGGATTGATATAATTAATAATAAATCAATAATAAGTAGAATACTCTTTGCAGTTACAATATTTCAACAAGGGAAAGATAAGATTTATTTGGGACAAAGATGTATCAAGTCTAACAAAGATTGAATCATATTAAAATGCACATCAAGAAAAGGAACAAGGAAGTTTTGGGGAATATTTTGGTAGAGAAGCAATGCCTGGAGCTAGAGATGGAAGAGATCCAAAGAAAGATAATGCAAGAAGAACGATCAGAGGATACCAATAGAGAAGAGGGATAAATAAAGATGAAAATTGATAAAAGGAATAAAAATGAATAGATTTTATGAAGGCAAAAGTCAAGGATTCGGTGGCATAGGGAAGGAGATAGGAATACAAAAAAATTCCATAAATCACTCTTGCAGAGAAGGAGCAAAAATACAATCACCTTGCTAAAATCAGTCATAGGGGAGAATTTAGAGAAATATGAAGATATAGAGAGCAAGTTGGTTTCACATTTCAAACATATTATTCAATAACTAGAGGTGGATAGAGTAGAAACAAATTGAATGATCACTAATTCCATATCTAGATTGGTCACCTTTGATCAAACAAGAGCCTCATGCATCCTATAACTCGTAGAACATACAATGAAATAATTGGAAGTCAGGAAATCTCTCAGCCCATATGGCTTCATGAATGACTTATTTTAGGTGTGTTTTTCAATCGTAGGAAATGATATTTGAGAAGAAGTTGAAGAATCATGAACGTCTAGCTCCATTCTCCAGGCATTCAATGTAACTTTCATAGCGTTGATACCCAAGGAACAGGAGGTGAAAATCATGGATAAGTTCAGATCCCTTGGCAATGTCATTTATAAAATAATTACTGAAGTCATAGAAAATAGATTGAAGTCCCTTATGAATAAACTCATCTCCCTAGAATAGGGGGGCTTTGTTGAAGGTAGACAGATATTGGATGGGATTATTGTGGCCCATGAGACAATCCACTCTTTGAGAATGAGCAAAAAATATGGTATGTTAATTGAACTAGATATATCAAAGGCCTATGATAAGATAAATTGGACCTTTCTCTAGTGGATTCTAGCATCCTATGGGTTTTGTAATGATTGAATCCTCTGGATAATAAATCTGGTGTCTAAGACGTTCTTCTCAATTCTCATCAATGGCTCCCTGTCCAAGATCTTTAACCTATCTTGAGGAATCCATCAGGGGGGCCTCTTTCTCTGTTCTTGTATATACTTATGTTTCAAGGGTTGGGGAGGGTGATTAACTCGGCCCAATCTAATGGGTCTCTCAAAGGAATTTCCCTTTACCCATAGGTTGATCCTTTTTCTCATCTGCAATTTGTTTGTGATACCCTGTTGATGGGGAAACTGTCGATTAGAGAGGATTTAGATTTTAAACAGGATTTATAAATTTTCATGACCTCTTCAAGAGCTCTATTAACCAAGAAAAATCTAAATTTTTCCTTTTTAACATTCCCTTGTCGATCCAATAGAATATAACCAGACTTATGAGATTCCAAAGGGCCACCTTACCCTCTAAATATTTGGGTGTACCTCTAATGGATAAAGCCTTGCAGAATGCCTCATGGGAGAAGATCTTAGTGAAAATGGAAGCTAAGATAAATAAGTATACCCATGGCTTCCTCACCCTCCTAGGGAGGATTCTACTTATAAAATATATTCTATCATCTATGTCATTGTATTTGTTTTCAGTTCTAGCAGTTGTGGTCAACATAATAAAAATATTCAAAATTTGTAGTCATCCCTTTTATGGGGAGGGGCCACCAAGAAAAAAAAATGGGCATTAGTGAATTGGGATAAGGTGTGTACCCAAAAGGATTTTGGTGGCCTTAGGATCATGGGTCCCCTCCTCATGGGACACTCATTGGAAACAAAACTCTAGTGGAGGTGGCTCAACAAATTGATAAACTTTTGGCCTCTAATTTGGAAAGAAAAATATGTGTCCGACGTTCCTCAAGATGCAATGATAAGAATGGAGGGAGATCGCCCTGTTCCATTCATTTGGAAAAACACCTCGAACAACAGAGGGGTGGTACAACAACACAACTTCTGGAAAATTCAAGATGGGAAATCTGATATGTTTTGGGATGATGCATTGGAACAAGAACCAATTCTAGGGGAACAACAAAAATTTCTCCAGGTAAGAAAATATATTATTCAAATGGGTTGGACTCGGGTTTCTAATTTTTGGAAATATCAGGAAGATATAATGAATCCGATAGAGAGGATATGGAAGCAATTTGCAGACTAGTTGATTTTTTGGGAGCCTGCGGTGAAATGGGAATTAGAGGGAAAATTGTAGCTGAGACAGATTAAATATAGGAATGGGCTGGATTTGTTGAGATGGGGGAGGAAAGGATATGGAAAATTTGGGGTGAGGGAATCCTGCAAGATGCTAACAACAAATAAGAATGGAGAGAACTAGAAAATAAAGCACAAGGTTTGGAATTCGAGCATGTGGCTCAAAATTCTGTCATTTTTGTGGCTTGTGGTCAGTCGTAGTGCCTTAACCTGGAACCATATCCTCAAAAAATGATATGAAGGCCTTTTAATATGTTTATTGTGTATATTCGAAGGGAATATGGTGGGTCATATGTTAAATAATTGCAGTGAAGCATCGATCTTGTGGGATAAGGGGGTCTCCCTCTTTTCGATAATCAGATAGAATTAAAGGGGATAACCAGAGGATGTTGGAGAGTTGGTTGATGGAACCTTTCAATAATCCAATTCTCAATAAGGCCTGGATCACATTCCTTCAATTTATACAATGGAATTTATAGAAATAAAGAAATAGAAGGTTCTTCAAACAACAATAGCAAACAATAGATTAGCTATAGAAGCTAATTCATTTGAATGTTCGAGAATCGATAGCTTCCACTAGTTGGGAAAGGGAGGACTAGGTGCTCTCTTGTACAACAATGATACTTTTCAAAAATTGGTTGTTAGATCAATGTCAAGGCCAATGCCCTCCCATAAATGAGACTCATGTTCATAAGTCTCCAGAGAAATGGGATCCTCCACCTGATTTCCACTTGAAACTAAATTTTGATGGGGCCTCAAATAGAAACCTAGGCTCATCGGGGGAAGGGGGAGTATTTCTTAACTTTGATGGAGAGATTAAGGAAATATACAAAAAAAAATGGGACATAATTCTAAGAATGGAGAGAAACTAGCAGGGCTAATAACAGGGATGAGAATAACACAGGATCAGAGATATAATGCATCGGTGGTGGAGGGTGATTTTGAATTACTCATTTTAGCACTAAAAAGAATGGAATGGGATTGAACCTGAAAAAATATCCATGAATTAGAGAATATCATTTGGCCTTTCCTAAGTGGTGTAATTGATCAAAGAAATCTAGGTAGTGATACCCTCACATGTAATAAGGAATCCGAATGCACTTGTTGATTGTCTAGTGAATGCGGGGGTGGATATAACTAATATATGTGAAGTATAGAAATGGAATGAGACAATCTCCCCATCTCTCAAAAAGGAATGTGAAAGCATAAATGTGCTAGACAACCATCACCCTGATGGGGTCTTGAAGAATGGGGTGGAAGACGCATGCATGTCCCTAATCACCCCTTAGATAAACATGGATGGTGTGATGTGCTGGGATAATGGTACATCTTATCAGGAGGGAGTGAGGTGTTGAAATCCCCTTACTCTGGTCTTATGTACTTTGTTATCTAGTGATTTCCTTATTTCAAATCAAGTTAGCAACTCACAAAAGAAAATTACACTGCAAGAATATTCAACTCAAATAAAGATAGTGGAAGCAATACTGTAAACCAAAAATCTCATGCATAATACACAAAGATATTCTTCCCATCAACTAAGCTTATCATTAAAATAACTTCAAATCTTACAAGGCCTCCCTTACCAAGAAAATGTCCCAAATAGAAAAAGAGACAAAGAACATCAAAAACCTAACTATCTTGATCTACTGCAAAACCTATTGAACGATCCTCTACATCTTCAATATGACTGTTATGTCGATGCCCATGTTTCCATGTGCTATTGGCGTGACTATAACACTTAAACTTTCGCTAGCTGCGCAACTATACCAAAATACGTGTATTGTTCCACGACGACCAATACTTCTATTGTATGGTTGTTCTCTCTCCCCCTTTGGCCTAGATATCTATATGGAATTCCTTCTCCACCTATCCAAGATATCCTTGAATCACAATCTTTCGTGATCCAACTCTCTCTCTCTCTCTCAAATCAATCTCTCTTGATCAATTCGACAAAGTAAAGTATCAAGTGTAAAGTGTCTTCCTCCTTCATCCTAGCCTTGATTTTATAAGATTGATTTATGACTTAACCCTAATATCCAAAGTGATTGACGGTTGAGATTAATTCTCACCTCACTTGATATCAACGGATATTATTTAATTCACTAATGCTAATTAAAGCATTTCTTTAAATAAAACTCAAATTACTAATTAAAAGAACTTTATTTTAATAATTCCTTTCATTAAAGTAAAGTCAAAGATAGAAGGATTTGGATGATTTCCACACTTTTAGACACATAGACATGTGTGTAAATACATATCCGATGCTACAATGCATTAACAATCCCTCTTAGTGTTTAAGGGATTTTACCCCTGTGACCTTGGGTCAAGTCAGAGCAGAGCAAGACCAAATTTAGAAGACAAAACCTACCCTCATTTATATCAATTCATACAAGAAATAACTAATTTTATAGAGAGAGAGAGAGAGAGAGAGAGAGAGAGAGAGAGAGAGAGAGAGAGAGAATTCACACCTTGAATCCTTTTTTTGATGTCTATTCCTTCTTTCTCTTCTTGAAGCACTCTTGATATCTGTCAGAACTAGCCTGCAATAGGAAACCAAGATTAGGTTGCTACAAGGTAGTTATACATTCAAATAACATATAGCATGTGCCTATATTCAAGTATATATAAAATGCATTAGCATATAACATTACAATGAACTAATAAACACATAATAGGAGGCAAATAGAAATCCTCTATTAAGAACAATGTGAGAAACATAGTTACAACCTAATTCAACCTTCGGTATTGTTGATGATTGCAACTTCATGAGACATTCTCCAGATCATTCTCCTCTAGAATGAGTTGAGATTATCTGTGAGAACACCTATGTGATAGGTGAGTCGTACTCCTTTGGGATGAGTTGAGATGACTTGTGTTGGTCTATTTTCGTGCTCCTATGGACTGAGTTGAGATGAATTCAGATGGATCTTTAGTTCGTACTCCTATGGATTTAGCTGAGTTGATCTATTTGAGAGTGATGTCCCTTGTGGTTGAGCACATGAGGACTTGTCCCTAGTGGCAGAGCACTAGAGGATGTGTGTGATACCCCTTGCTATATTGTCAAAGAGTAAGACTATTGTAAAAACCTAATTTGTATTGTAAAGGGTACAAGTCGGCCCCATTGTAAAAAGGAATTTATATATTATGCAATTATAAATTGTATTTTTGAGTTGTACAAGTCAGCCCTATTGTTCCAATGAAGAGACATGTCTATTCGTTGAGTTAGGTCATGTATATATTAGAGAGATAGATCCGCGTTGATGATCATATCACTCATTCACTCAACACATACTTGGAGAGATGAAATTCACACTATTTTCTATGCACTATTCTTCTTGGTCATAGAGCACCCTATTGTGCACTAGGATTTTTTGTGTTAGGGTTTATTCTCTTGGAAATATAGTAAAGGGTTGTTGGGTTTTTCCCTTGTTTGAGAAGGTGATATGGATTTTATGAGAAGAATGAAATGACTACAGATTATTAACAGGTGCTTAACACAAAATAACAGAGATATAGTAAAACTGTTTTTCTATTCAATAAGGAAATAAGCTGAAACTATAAAATGCAGTGGAAACAAGCTTGTTGGAATGGTGGCGGCTTATCTCTGAGAAGAGATGTGATGGTTGCGATCATTAGAAATAAGATGATTAAAATGAGGCTCTGAAGGCCTTTTTACAATAAACAAGAATTCCCAAAACCCTATACATCCAAAAACCTAACCCTAGGAGATGAAGCACCAAAAGTCATGTGGGCCCCATTTGGGTAAGTTAGTACATCAACTTCCCGGGGTCGTAACTTTTGCATATGATCTTTGTTTTAGGCGTATGATAGATCGTTGGAAAGGTATCATAGAGGAGATTCATTTTGGGGGCTCAATAATGCATTTAGATATAATTAAAAATCTCGATCCGAAAAACCTTCATTTAGGCCCTCAAAATGGCCCCGGAAGTTAAAACTGCTAAAAATAGTAAATTGCAAAAATTGTCAGAAAATTGTTTTGAGCCAATTGGAAGAGGTGGGTGGCCACCAATATCCACTTGGATCAGAATAGTTTTCCCAGGATAACTTCTTGTGTCTTGTGCATGTTTATTCCTCTTGTGATCTTGGTTACTACAACTATTCTGTTGTTGCATTGTTTATGGTTCAAGTTCATGTTAAATTTAAATAAACTACATGTGCTTGAGTCACCATCAAAAAATTCAACATGGTATCAGAGCAGTGTTCCTGAAAGATCCATTGCACAAGCTACTCCAACACCTTTCCAAGCTAGTCGTCACCTTCTTGTTGCAACTGCAAAAATGACCCTTACCTTTTTCCTTGTCAAGCTAGTTTTAGCACTTTCCCTTGATCGTTGGGCCTAATTTCTTCACAAACAAGTACAACCTAGTCCAACACATCACCTACAAAATTTAGATTGAAAATTGAAGAAGTTTGGATTTTTGGCCCTAGGGTTTCTAGGGTTTCCTTTGGCTCTCTAGGACTTTTTGTTGGCAATCATAAGTCCAACGGAACTCCTAGAGACTTCCTCTTTAAAACGTTAGGTTTTCTACATCTAGGGTTTCTATCCTAGTCGTTAGGGTTTGTGAAGAATCTACAAGCCATGAGGAACAAAATATTGGTGGAAGATAGGCTTGATGGATCAAGCAACTTCAACTCCTAGAAGTCAAGATTACACATCACTCTATAAGAGAGTGACCTATTGAAGTTGATATAAGGAACTCTACCAACAAAAATCAATGAAGAGAAGGTTGAATGGAAGAAATATGATGTCAAAGCTAGGAAGATAATCATCTACTCAATAAGATATATTCTACTACCTCACATCTCTACCTTGAAGACAACTTATCTAATGTATGATGCGTTGAAGAAGATGTTTCAGAGAAACAACACTAACAAAGCTCTTACATTGAAACAACAACTTCAAAATCTCAAGATGGTGAAAGATGACACTACTAATACCTTCTTCATGAAGATTCTAGAGATCAGAGATCAGTTAGGTGTCATTGGAGAAATCATATCAGACAAAGTTCTTGTCATGATTAATCTCAACACTCTTTCAAGCCATTGGGAACCATTCATTCAAAGTATCAGTGGAAGAGAAGATTTACCTCAGTTTGATCGTCTATGGGCAAACTGCACTAAGGAGGAAACCAGACTTATAGCCAGAGACGTGCAAGACTCCCATCATGATGACAATCAAGCCCTTTCCTATCATGCAAATAAAGGAAAAAGAAGAAGAAGAAGCTTCAAAAAATCATTCAATGATAAGAAAACTTCAACAACTCCAGGTCATGAACAAAGAAAAGAAATATCAAAGATTCAATGTTTCAGATGTGACAAGTATGGACACATTGCAAGAAATTGTCCTACCAGGAAGAAAGGAAGACACCATGCCTACATTGTCGATGTTGATTCAGAACCACCACAGAGGGATGAAAGCATAAAATATGAAGCGTTCTTCTTCATTTCAACTGTCTCAGGTACGGTTCCTACTGATAGTGATATTTGGTTGATTGATAGTGGTGCTTCCAGAAACATAACTAGATATAGAGAACATCTCATTGATCTTGTAGAGAAAGAGTCTCGTTTGCATGTTGTACTAGATGATAATTCCAGATATACTGTGAAGAGAGTTGGATCTTCTTCCTTCCAAATAGATTCTAACATACCTCTTCAATTAAGTGAGGTACTATATGTACCTGGGATGAAAAGAAACCTTATCTATGTTTCTTCCTTAGAGGATAAATGCTACAAGGTTATTTTCTATGAAGGAAAATTTCTTGCATGGCACAAAAACTCACGCATGGTTCTGCCCAGGTGATTGGTGTTCGAGAAAACAGTTTGTACAGATTGACTGTCCGACCAATCCATCCCCTTATTACATGATACCATAAACTTGAGTAAGCTATGGCATAGGAGACTTTCTCATTTACATTATAGAGCCCTTCCCTTTCTAGGGAAGATGGTGATAGGCCTTCCAAAGATACATATTGAGCATGATGGCGTTTTCATAGGTTGTGCTCTTGGAAATAATGTCAAGGGGTCCTTTCCGAGTAGTGACAATAGATCCAAGGGGATATTGGACTTGATACATATAGATGTTTGTGGACCTATGCATGTTTCTTCCTTGAGAGAATACTTGTACTATGTGCTCTTCATTGATGATCACTCTTGGAAGACATGGATTTACTTCTTGAAGACCAAGGATGGATTCCTTGCGAGAGAAATATCAAAGTGTTGAGCTCAGATAATGGAGGAGAGTACACCTCCAAGGATTTTAGTGATTTATGTATTGATGCAGGGATAAAGAGGGAGTACACCATTCCTTATAACCCTCAGCAGAATGGGGTTGCATAAAGGAAGAACAAATCCATTGTTGAGGCAACCAAAGCAATGATACATCATCAAAATCTACATATGATTCTATGGGTAGAGGCATCCATGGTATATGTGTATGTTCAGAATAGGAGTCCTCATAAGATTCTAAAGAACATGAATCACGAAGAATCTTTCACTGGAGTGAAGCCTGAGGTTGGAAATTTCAGGATATTGGGGTGTCTAGTATACATTCATGCACCCAAGGAAAAGAGGACCAAGTTAGATCCTTCAGGTAGAAAGGGTACATTTGTGGGGTACATCGAATATTTGAAGGAATATAGGATCTACATCCATGGTCAGAGAAAAATCAAATTTATTAGAAATGTCACCTTTGAGGAAGAGATAGCCTTTCGAAGATCCAGAGAATCTCATATGGAGATTGACAACGAGAAGAAAGAAGAGACAATACCTTCTCCCCCTTCAACGGTTTATATGGAGACAATTACTGATCCAGTTGATCAAGTTGATCCATAGCTCCAGTTGATGTTCCCAGAGACATTATAGTAGGTCAGAAGAGGCCTGCATGGGTCCAAAAACTTTGCAGGAGGCATAGGGACATGCATCTCCTTGTGGTACATTCTGAGAGAGAAAGAGACCACAGAGGTTTTCGAGGCTATGTTTTAGCTATGAGCCACATCATTTATATTGAGCCTTCTTGTCATGGAGAAGCAACAATTCAACATGTTTGGCAAGATTCCATGACTGAAGAGTATCAATCCATCACGAATAATGATGTGTGGGATATTTTTCTAAGACCGAAAGGGAAGTCTGTAGTGACTTCCGAGTGGATCTATAAGATCAAACGTGCAGATGATTGAAGTGTCGAGAAGTACAAAGCGATATTTGTGGCTAGAGGATTATCTCAGGTGGAGGGAATAGATTATGAGGAGACATTTGTTCATGTTTCCTGATACACTTCCATCCATACGATTATTTCCCTTTCCACATCCATGGGTTGGATACTACATCAGATGGATGTGAAGACAACCTTTCTCCATGGAGAGATTGAGCAGTAAGTTTGCATCGAGTAGCCAGATGGATTTGTGGTACATGATAAGGAGTCTCATGTTTGCAGGTTGAAGAAATACCTGTATGGACTAAAGAAGGAACCTCGTGCATGGTATGAGAATATTGATGGATACTTGATGAGTTTGGGATTCAATAAGAATGTTGTTGATCCCAACCTATACTACAACATTTTTGGTGACGAGTGCTTGATTTTGGTCCGATATGTTGATGACTTATTCCTCACCGGTTTAGAAATCCTTATTGATGAATGCAAGCGTGCAGTAGCTTCAGAATTCAAGATGAAAGAACTTTGTAATATTCCAGATATAAAAAGTATGCAGAACAAAAATAAAATGATAGAAATAGAAGATGAACAACAATATATCCAGAGAAACACCACAATAATACCAATATGATACCAGAATAACACCAGAAATAACACTTTGATTACTGAGAGCAATGTTCACTTGCCTCTTCGAGGGGGAAACCTCCAGTCGAGAAAATCTCTATTACAATAATATCCAAGCTAGGGTTCTCATACCCTCGACTCCTATTTATACTAAATATGAATATCAAAAGAACCATCTAGAGAAAGATCCTTCTAGAAGCGAAAGCTTCTATTAGGTCTTTTTACATTCAACTTATTCTACCTTATTGCAAGGACTTATTAATATTGACCTTTATTACATCTGAATATATTATTCTACCTACGTGAGGGGTTAGGTCCCTAACATGTCCTCCCCCTTAAAAACAACCTTGTCCTCAAGGCTTGAGATGTGGAAATTGTTGCAGAATGGTGGCTAGTTCCCAAGTGACATCTGATGGAGTTGTATCCTTCCACTGGACTAACACTTCCTTGATGGTTTGCTGACACAGGTGATGCTCATGCTAGTCCAAAACTGCTTGTGGCTATAGCTAAATGGATCCTTCTTTGTCCAACTCGGGAAGGTTGGTTTGAGTTTGGCACTTAGTTCCAACCACCTTCTTTAAGCATGAAACATGAAAAATAGGATGTGGCTTAGAATGACTAGGCAAAGCTAACTCATAGGCCACCTGTCCCACACGTTTGAGAATGGTATAAGGACCATAAAATTTGGGCTCCAACTTCTAATAATGGTCGGCCTTGAGGGAATTTTTCTTGTAAGGTTGCAGTTGAAGAAACACCTGATCCCCTTCTGCAAATTTATGTTCAGAGCGACCTCAATCTGCTTGTTTCTTCATGTGGTTTTGGTCCATGACCAAATTCTCTTTGAGGGTATGGAGAATAGCCTCTCGAAATGTAAGCTTTTGGTCAATCGCCTGACCTTCAAGACACCTGGTAAATATGAGAGAACTGAAGGTGGATTTTTTCCATATACTGTTTCAAAAGGAGTCATGCAGGTAGTTGTATGGTATGAAGTGTTGTACCACCATTCGGATAGGGGTAACCATTGAGCCCACTGATTTTTCTTTTCTGATGAAAAACACCTCAAATATGTTTCCAAACACTTGTTCACAACTTTAGTTTGACCATCATTCTAGGGATGATACATTGTGATGAGATGCAATTGGGTGCCTTATAGCTTGAACAATTATTTCTAAAAATTATTGGTGAAGGTTGGGTTGCTATCAGAAACAATAGAATGTGGCATGCCATGAAGCTTGAAGACCTGATCCATGAAAAGTTGAGCCACAATAGATGCTATAAATGGGTGTTGAAGAGCATAGAAATGAGCATACTTGGAAAGGTGATCAACTACCACCATGATGACTGATTTATTGCTCGATTTAGGTAATCCTGTAGCAAAATCCATAGAGATATCCCACCAAATAGTAGGTGGAATCGAAAGCGGTTGTAGTGTGCGAAGAGATTTGATTGTTTCTCCCTTGCGGCATTGACACACATCACATTCAACCACAAAATTATGAACGTCTTGTTTCATACCATCCCAGAAAAAATAACATTTGACCCTGTCATAGGTTTTGGTAAACCCAGAGTGCCCAATTGTGGGTGTAGCATGAAGCTTAGAAAATACCATGGATTTAAGTTTTGACTATTTACTTAAATACAAATGGAATTTGTATCGAAGCTCATCATGGAGCCAAGAGTACCCTGGGGAAACTAGAGAATTGGACTACAATTGTTGTATCAGATGTGAACTTTTGGGATCATGTAGCCATTCCCGATGAATGGCTTGGAGCCACTCTGGTACAATGAAGGAGAGAGAAAAAAGGGACCCCTCATCTTCATATTTTTGGGAAAGTGCATCCACAACCACATTTTCTTTGTCGTTTATTTAAATGATCTCATAATCATATGAAAATAGCTTAGTCACCCATTTTTGTTGCTATGGGGAGGAAATGCATTGTTCCATAAAATACTTGAGGCTTTGATGATCTGTCTTAATTTGGAAGCGTTTCCCCAATAGGTAAGGGTGCCAAAGATCAACTGCATGAAGAATAGCCAACATTTCCTTTTCATAGATGGATTTTCCCACATTTTGTTCACACGGTTGTTTGCTGGTAAAGGTCAGAGGCTGACCCTCTTGCATAAGGACAGTGCCAATTCCTTTCCCCAAAGAATCACATTCCAGGACAAAGGTCTTTGTGAAATCAGGAAGGGCCAGGACTGGGCCAACACAATGTCACAACTAACCATGTCCATAGAAAATATATGAGATTTTAGGTGGTAGTCACCAATTTGGAGACACAAATTTTCACAATGCCCTCCACATTTCATGGAGCTGCCATTGGTAATCATGATTCAAAAATTATTGACTGAATGGATATAGCAATGAGTTTCTTGGGAAATGCAGTGATGAATAAAAGTATGGGTGCTTCCACTATCAACAAGAATGATGACCTTCCTATGCTTGATGTAACCAATTAGCTTGAGGATTTGGGGAGCAGAGAAGCCAGTGAGATAATTTAGGGAAATGACTGGTTCTACTTCGGGAGGGTCTGAGGGAGGGGTTATTTCAGTGGGTTTAGGTGACTCAGACACAAGGGGAGTTTCAACATCCTCTTCTGAAATATCCTTCGATATGGCCATGAAAATATTTTTTTGCTTACACTTGTGGCCTGGAAAATATTTTTCATCACAATTATAACAAAGGCCTTTGAGTTGGCGTTCAACCATTTCAACCCTGGTCACTTTTTGGATCTTTAGTGGAGTAGAAGGAGTAGTGGGAATTACTGGTTTAGTGCGAGGAATAAAGGAGGGTTTTTGATTTTGAGAAGAGACAACCTGTTGTGCTTCCTTAGCTCTTTTAGTAGCCTCCACCCAAATCTAAGGCTGAGCCATGAGAAAATGGGCGTAAATCTCATCCTTGAGGCCACTGATAAAACATTCTTGGAAAAAAAACATGAGACATGCCCTCTATACGAAAATCCAGTTGCTCAAAAGCAGTTATAAATTCTTCCATTGTTCCAGATTGTTTCAACTTTTTCAAATGGCCTAAATGGTTGGTGTCAGTGTCAAAGTGTTCATAAATCTCTTCCACAAAGTGTGTCCAAGAAACATACCCTTGACAGACATTTTTTCTCCATTGCCACCATTGCCAACGTTCTTGAGTTACCCAACCAGTGGGATTTGAGCCATCAAATTTGGTCACATCCACCCGCAGAAGGTGTATGTCATGCTGAAAGTGATGGGGATGAAAATTATGGGAATGAGAGGAAGTTTCAACTTTGATATGCAAAGGTGGGTCAGATAAAGGGGGGTCTGCAGGGATATGTAGCTTGGTGTAGATCATCGAAACGACAGATTCAAGTTGGGTAGTCATGTCTTGTTTGAGGTCTTCTTTGAGTTTGGTGATTGATGCGACGATGGAGGAATGCATGTTTTGATTGATGGTGGTAATATTGGCACTGAGCTATCTCACTTCTTGTTGGGTCTCTATGAAATTAGATTGCAAGGTATTGAAGCGAGCTTCCAAGTCTTAGCTATGGGTATGGGCCATGATGATGAGGGAACCGAAAAGGGGCAGGTGGGGTCAAATTTTTTTCTGAAAAATGATAGGTATGAATGTGATAAGGGTGAAGAGATAAATCCAATGGAAGAGGTCTCAAATAATGGTGCAAAATTTTGCAGACATTTTTTTTTTTTTTTTACACCTGTGGAGTTATACTTTGGTCTGAAGAATACTACAGTGATAAAATGCCCAAATGCTTAACCAGGAAGAAATGTGTAGTGATTTGGAAACTCGAACATAGTTGCACGACAATAGATCTTGTCTATTTTATGTTTTGTTTCTGTCCCCAAGGGTTAGGTATTCAAGGTTTCTATAGACAAGGGTTTGCCCTGTGCTATAGCTCTCTAATATATGTGCGAGGTCCAATGGTAGTACTCGGCTTAATATCTTAGGGCACCAACTAAGGAGTTTATACCGTGCCCTTAGCCGTACTACCTGACTACCTAGGTACTAGAGAGTATATTCTCGAGTGTTGTTCTCGGTGGAACTATAGCAGTCGGGTGACCGATCAGTGTATCTAAAGAGAGCTTCAGGAAATCTAGGCCAATTCGATTACATGTGATGTCTGATGTGCTACCACTCGAAAGGGTACCAAAAGGGGTTACAAAGGTGGCCAAAATATGTGTGCTTAAGAACCACTTGTATTTCCTCCGTGTATGAATCCCTCAACTGCAGGTTTATGCGCATAACGACAAATCTCTGTAGCTTAAATACGTCGGAATACGTCTCTACCATAAAAAAAAATTAACCCACAATTTTCTGCCGAGGAAAGTGCTTTGATAGAACTTGTAATATTCCATATATAAAAAGTATGCAGAACATAAATAAAATGCTAAAAATGGCAGATGAACAACACCACAATAATATTGATATGATACCGGAATAACACCAAAAATAACAGTTTGATTACTGAGAGAAATGTTCACTTGCTTCTTTGATGGGGCAAGCTCCAATCGAGCAGAGCTCTATTACAATAATATCCAAGCTAGGGTTCTCATACCCTCGACTCCTATTTATACTAAATATATCTATCAAAAGAACCATCTAGAGGAAGATCCTTCTAGAAGCGAAAGCTTCTATTAGGTCTTCTTACATTCGACTTATTCTACCTTATTGCAAGGCCTTATTAATATTGACCTTTATTACATCTAAATATATTGTTCTACCTATGTGAGGGGTTAGGTACCTAAAAACCTTGGCATGATGCACTACTTCTTGGGACTAGAAGTATGGCATAGGATTGATGATATTTTCCTAAGTCAAGGAAAATACATAGTTGAGATACTGAAGAAATTCAGGATGATAGACTGCAAGCCCATGCCTACACCGATGGTGATGAATCTAAAGAAACTGAGTGAGACTTCTTCCTATTCAGGAGAGATTGATCCACATATTTATAGACATCTGATTGGATAATTGATATATATGGTTAACACCAGACCTGATATATGCTATGCAGTGAGTGTACTCATTCAATTTATGAGTCAACCGAGACAAACACACTGGATAGTAGCAAAGCATGTGTTGAGATATTTACAAGGCACAATTGGTTATGGATTGAGATATGCCTCTCGTGTAGACATGAGATTGCAGGGATATGCCGATGCAGATTGGGCAGGGAGTGTAGTGGACCGGAAGAGCACCTTCGGTTGTTGTTTTACTTTGGGATCTTCCATGGTTTCCTGGTGTAGCAGAAAATAGACTTATGTGGCTTTGTGTACCGTAGAAGCAGAGTACATTGCATTATGTGTGGTAGTTCACGAAGAAATGTGGCTTCGAAAGCTCCTTACAGAATTATTTGGACATGAGATGGATTCCACCGTTATCCATTGCGATAACCAGAGCTATGTGAAGCTCTCAAAGAATCGTGTGTTTCACGATAAATCGAAACACGTCGAGATCAAATATCATTACATCAAAGATATGTTGTAGAGGAAAGTAGTACATGTGCAGTACCTTTCTACACACGAGCAAGTTGCATATGTATTCACCAAACCTCTTTCTAGGACAAAGTTCAAGTACTTCCGTGAGAGACTTGGCCTGGTGGAGAATGCCTCCCTAGCTAAGAGGGAGTGTTGATGATTGCAGCTTCATGAGACATTATCTAGATTGTTCTCCTCTGGACCGAGTTGAGATGACTTGTGTTGGTCTCTTGTCGTGCTCCTATGTACTAAATTGAGACGACTTGAGATGGCTCTCCAGTTTGTACTCCTATGGATTTAGTTGAGTTGATCTGTTTGAGAGTGATGTCCCTTGTGGTTGAGCACATGAGGACTTTTCCCTAGTGGCAGAGCACTAGAGGATGTATGTGAGACCCCTTTCTATATTGTCAAAGAGTAAGAATATTGTAAAACCCTAATTTGTATTGTAAAGGGTACAATTCGGCCCCACTATAAAAAGGAATTTATATATTATGTAATTATAAATTGTATTTTTGAGTTGTACAGGTCGAATTTATGGTGCCAATGAAGAGACATGTTTATTCGTTGAGTTAGTTCATGTATATATTAGAGAGATATATCCCCATTGAGGATCATCTCACTCATTCACTCAACTCATACTTGGAGATATCAAGTGCACACTCTTTTCTATGCGCTATTCTTCTTGGTCATAGAGCACCCTATTATGTGTGCTAGGATTTTCTGTGTGAGGGTTTCTTCTCTTGGAAATATAGTAAAGGGTTGATGGGTTTTCTCCTTGTTTGAGAAGGGTTTTCCCAGGATAACTTGTCGTGTATTTTGCATGGTTATTCTTCTTGTGATCTTGGTTACTACAACTATTGTGTTTTTGGATTGTTTATGGTTCAAGTTCATGCTAAATTGAAAAGAAACTACATGTGGTTGAGTCACCATCAAAAAATTCAATAGGTACTAGTTCGGAGCCAACTACCCTAAGTTCCTCCAAATGCCTTCAAGCATAAACTCATTGATGAGGCTCTTCCTTGGATAACTCAACATGGATAAGAACACATATTGTAGTTATATAGAGAAGGAAGGAACACTGGAAAATGAGTTTCTAGGTATGGGATGCTACTCAGAGAATGAAGGGGTATAGGGAAGCTTGCTAAATTTAGTCAGCATGATCTTACACCTTTGTTCTTCCTCCTCATCCATTACCTCAATGGTGAATTTATATCATTATTGATAGGTTAAGGAGGCTGAAGTTTTTTTGGTATGGGCTTAGGGAGGTTGGAAATGAGCCCAACTGAAATCCCCACCTGAAAATGTGGAATTATTTTTATTTTTCACATTTTTTGAGGGAATCCGTGGGTTGCAAGATAGCAAGGCATGGATGTCCATAGGTTGCACAAAGAAAAACCACAGATATAAGAAAAATTCATGTTTTTTAAGTGACTTTGATGAGGGAAGTTGGGATTTTTATTAGGAAGCTAGGGAAAAGGGTTGGGCCATGTCACAAATGCATAGATGTGGAAATTTGTGATATAACAAATGTTCCCTAATGTGTGAGGTTAGAAGGGAAATTGATGGCCAAAATAAATTATAAATCTAAGAGATGAGGATGCAATGAAGTAATCCATGAAGGTTCCCGAGACAACTGATCCAAAAATAGAAACTGTCACCCAATATCAAGTAAGAGTATTCTCTTCCCAAGTCGGGCATACCCATGCTCAGGAGTGGTGTAAGCATGACCTCCAAATCAAGTACACTGCAGATCCATGGCATATAAAAGTATGAATAATGACCATGTACATGAACAATACACAATGGATCCATGTGATATACATAAAGAAGAAAGCATGGCCACGAGGAATACATAGTGTATCCATGTCAAAGTAGATCATAGCCACGAAGAAATACACAGTGGATCAATGTCTCAAAATTAGGAACAAATGGTATCTAGGACCGATGGAGTGAACAAGAGATCCTCTGCAAGTACCAATGTTTGTGGAGTGGTACAAAATGTTGGGTAGGAGCACAAAATATGTTGTTCTCATACTTCACCCTAATTCTTCAAAAAAATCCATCGTGGTACGAGTCTACACCATGTGAATAGATGTGTTGGGTTCGAACATAGTGAGACACCATTGGATTACCGGTCATTGATGTATATCATTAAAAAATGAGAGACAACCCATCGATAATAATAATGGGTGTCAAGGTACCATGGTACGATCTAACAAGTGTGAAATGAGTTGATGTTAAACACATGGTAGAATCTATCGAGAAAGGGACGCTGATGTATTCCCACTGTCAATAGCAAGGAAACTTGCCACTGATGACTGCAATCCCCAATGTACCAAATATAACTCTAGATCCCTATCCTAGAGAAATATGTGTCGAAGTTGATAGGAAGAGATCTGTTGGAAGGAAGGCATTAAGGCATCCTCCATCATTGATCCGAAAAGATCTTGTAACAATAATGGTTGAGTTTTAAAGCATGTGTTGTTTTACCATTTAGGAAATTAATGAAAGAGGAAGAATTAATGAGGAAACATAGAATCCATTAAGAAATATACAGATCTAGAAATAAGCATGAAGAAATAGCAAACCAAAACAACAAAAGTTGATAACGGAGTTTGACAATCTCGCCTATGTCTCTGGTCCTTTGTCTTAGTGGGTGAGGCTTTCTTATTTCTGTTCGAAGATTCAAAAGTAAATCATAAATGTGCCAATGGATTAAAAAAATGAGCTATTTGTGTTCTGTTAGATCTCAAGAACCCATCAAAACTGACGTAACTTAAAACAGAGGAATGAAGCTCCTAGAAATGTCCCACAAAGGTGCTCTCCTCAATGGATTCCCTGCATAAAAATGTCATTGCCTCAACAATTCATCAACATTTTTCTGATCTGAATCTCCTCCCATGGATTCAATAACCTCTATTTTATATAGGCCTAAATTTGGTAACAAAATCACAACTTTTCTCCAAGATCTGGCCTCAAAAAGGACCCAAGATCCTCCAAAAATGGATTAAATCTCCCAAATATGGCTAATAATCCATTAAAAATCATATAATAATGTAAAAAATCCACCTTTTCAAATAATTAAGGGCATAACCCCCTTCACGTGGGCCCCTAGTCATATGGGCGCCCTCCATGTGGGCCTGTGTTGGTGCTAGTGCGTTGCCCCCCTAGATTCCTGCTCTTGGTTGTATCTTGTTGCCATGTGGTCACAAGCTAAGTCTACACTCACCATAACTATTATCCCCCTCGGTCGATTAGCTCCCAGTTATGCGCCCTAGTCGGCGAGCTAGCCCGACCAATCGACGTTAACCCCAAAATCTGTGCCAACGATTGGAGCTCCGAGTCATAGGTGGCGGTCA
>JZKD02S1104137.1:105694-122598 GCA_000966675.3 Picea glauca
TTTAATACAACTCTCATTATCATAATATATCACCATAGTCTCCAACCCCTAATCAAATAAACTTGTAAGAAATTTGCAAAGCCATATGGCTTCACAACTATCCATACTCGTTGCCATGTACTCTACCTCTGCTGAACTAAGTGCTATAGAATTTAGCTTCCTATTGAACCAAGTAATCATTGTTGATCCCAAGCTAAAGAAACACCCCGGGGTGCTCTTTCTGTCTACTACACTCCCTTCCAAATATGATTTTGATTATCCCTACAAATCCACTCCATCTCCTCTAGTATACCTCAATCCATCCTCCATTTTACCTCTCAAGTACTTGAACACATGCTTTGCTGCTGTCCAATGCACCTTCCTTGGCTCCACCATGAACTGACTCAAGGTGTTCACAAAAAAACATGTATCTGGCATGGTATTGACCAAATACATCTAGGACCCTATCAGTTTCCTTTATATCCTAGGATCCACCAACTCTGAATCTAAAGTGATAAACATATTCATATTGGTAACCATAGGTGTAGCCATCGGTCTACAATCCTCCATCTCGAATCTCCTCAAGATCTCATCTGCGTACTTCCCTAGTTGTCCAAGGAAGATCTCTCCTGATACCTGCCATACCTCTAACCCTAAGAAATAATGCATGAAGCCAATGTATTTCATCTTGAACTCACTATTTAAATATGCTTTTCACCATGCAATAAGTTCCTCTACACCTATGAGAAATGAATCATCAACGTATAGAACCATGATGAGCATATATGCCCCAGCAAGTATAAAGTACAAGTTAGGATCCACCTCACTCTTGGTAAATCCCATACTCTGCAAGTATCCATCAATCCTGGAATACCACACCCTCGATGCTTGTTTGAGTCTGTACAAGGATTTATTAATCCTACACACATGAGACTCCCTCCCATGTACCTGAAATCCTTGAGGTTTCTCTATGTATACTCTGTCCTTAATGATATCGTTAAGGAAATTTGTTTTCACATCCATTTGATGTATCCTCCACCTCATAATTGAAGAAATATAAATATTATCTCGAATACAATCATACCTGACAACTAGAGAAAATTTCTCCTCGTAGTCCACTCCCTGTTTCTAGGAGAACCGTCTCTCCACAAACCTTTCCTTGAACTTCTCGATGCTACCCTCTGCAACATGCTTGATCTTGTAGAGCCACCTATAACTCACAAGTGACTTCATATCTAGTCTCGACACTATGTCCCAAAAATCATTCCTCATAATAGAGGTATACTCCTCTACCATGGAATCACGCCATGCCTATTGATCTCTTTCTTCCTCAAAATTGGAAGGATTAGCATCAATGATGCTACTCATAAGCACCATATAGTTCAGAAACTTCCTCGGAGGCCCGTACTCTCTAAATTCACTCCTAGGATCCTCCCCAACATCCCTCAATGTCTATAATATCCACCTAAGTCTCTTGACAAGTCTCAAAGGGGATAACTCCTCCCACCT
The DNA here is from genome assembly GCA_000966675.3 of Picea glauca. NCBI lineage: Eukaryota > Viridiplantae > Streptophyta > Pinopsida > Pinales > Pinaceae > Picea > Picea glauca. The sequence goes on from JZKD02S1104137.1 coordinate 107,183, forward strand.
AAAGTTTGAATTGTTGATTGTAGCTCTGCCTTCGGAGCTTTCTACTCCTTGTCCTCTATCACTGTTGATGACTCTTGAGATATCCTAGATTCCAATTTCTCATTGAAATTAACATCTCTTCTCACAATTTTCTTCCTTTGCGCTGGAATGAATATCTTGTAAGACTTTGAGGTCTCACTGTTCCCCAAAAATATACCCTTATGTCCTAAAGGCTCCAACTTTGTCCTCTTTTCCATAGGCAGATGGATGTAGACTGGAAAACCAAAGATCCTCAAATGACCAATATTTGTCTTCATTCCTAAGAAATCCTCCTTTCCAGTCTTCTTACTCAATATCTTGTGAGGACTCGTATTCTACACATATACCATTGTGTTACATGCTTATGCCAAAAGAACCATAGGAAACTTCTGGTCATGTATCACAGCCCTGGAAAAACTGATGATGGACCAATTCTTTCTCTCTGCAACCCCATTTTGCTAAGGATTGTATGAGACTGTCATCTCCCTCTTCATCCCTGCCTCACATAAATCCTTGAATTCATTGGACGTGTACTCTCCCCCATTATCCAACCTTAAGACCTTGATATTTTTTCCTGTCTGTTTCTCCACCTGAGCCTTGAATTCTTGAAACTAACTGGCGACCTCATCCTTGGTCTTCATAAAGAAGATCCATGTTTTCCCAAAGAAGTCATCAATACATGTCACACAGTATGATGATCCCTATAATGATGCTACTAACATCGACCCACTCACATATGGATGCATAACATCCAAGATCCCCTTGGACCTACTCTTGTTTCTTGGAAACGAAGCCTTGATATTCTTTCCAAGTGCATACCCTCTTCACACTCCCTGTTTCTCAATATTGAACTCTGGAAGATGTGTAACATTCCCCCTCAGAATCGACAATGCTCTGTAGTGTAGGTGTCCCAACCTCCTGTGCCACAAATCACATATCTTGTCACTATAATGTACCAAATCCTAAATAGGCTTTCCCTGCAACCTATACAAAGTTCCCTTTCTAGCCCCAATGACCACTACGTTGTTTAGGATAGATTTTTCTGAATGTACGAGTACTTTCCCTCTATGAAAATTAATGACAAAACACTTGTCCTTCATAGTTGAGAATGAGAGCAAAATATTCTTCAACCTCAGTACATAAAGCACATCATGGGAATCCAACGAACCTCATGACTTGAGATGGAATATAATTTCTCCCTCTCCCTTCACTTCATACCTGGACATCATCACCAAGCTCCACATGAACATTTGAGTCACTCTCCGTCAGACCACTAAAAAATGCATGTGATTCTATCATGTGACGAGATGCACCATTGTCCAATTAACACACACTCCTAGTAGATGTGTTGGTGGAAAGGAAAGAAACCAGTGAGTAATCCTTATCAAACTTCACTGCAAACTCATCAATATGAATCTTTGTTGATACTTCTATCCGGGTCTTTCCTTTTCTCTTCTTCCCCTTTGGACACTGAGATGCATAATGTTATCATAAGAAGCACTTGATTTTACTCAATTTCTTATTCTTCCCTGGTTGTGATGATCCTCCATCATTGTTACTCTTCTTGCTAGAACTCTTTCCTTTCCCTTCTTCATCTTACTGACAAGAGCCAAGTTATCCTCACTACTTCCCTACTTGTTTCCCTTAGACTCATCCTGAGTCTCTTCCTGGATGCAATCATCCCAAAGCCTCTGCCAATCTGGGATATTTTCCCAAGAATAAACTCCCTTGAAAAATGGTTCCCATGACTTGGGAAGACCATTCAATGCCACAATCACGAGCTTTGCATCCTGTATTTTATCCCCTATGGCTACAAGCTGATCACACACATGTGTGATCCTCATGAGATAGTTGGTAACATTTCCAAATCTAAACATTTGCACCGATCTGAGTTTATTTCTTAAGACCAACTTCATATTCATGTTAGTGCTATGGAATAAACCTATCAAGGCATCAAACATCTCTTCTATTGTATTCTTCTCAGATAAGTGAGGAATTAGATGATCCTTTACTAAATCCAAGAGTACCTGCATGACTTTGTTCTCCTTCTTCTGGTGAACCACCAATTCTATAGGATTTGTCAGTGGAGCAACTACTTTGTCCACTAACTCCCAAAGGTCATACTCCTTTAATGTCAAAGTTACTCTGGTTTTCCAAGATAGGAAGTTGGATGCTCCATCCAATTTTTATTCGACTCTCAACGGTGTTGATGCCATCCATTAGACCTGATAGAATTCCCTGGACTGACTTGTACGGCCTTCTCCTGCACCATATGCGCTAACAAAGTGAATGTTACTCTTATATCAACGTTGTTCTGCATGACTCGTAATTGAATACCCATAATTTCTATGTGCCTATATAAAAATACATGCGTTCTCCTCAATGACTGACCCTATTTCAGTATGATTGTTTCCCTAAAATTTTCCCTTCTATTTCAGCTTGTTGGTTATGGATCTGCTAAGAACTTCTCCATATATGATAGATTTGTTATCAACTACTATAGATCTGATATATGGCTTCCCTTTAGAGCACATACTCTAGTACCACATTGAAATCCCCTTACTCTAGTCCTAAGTTGATCTAGGTGGACGTTGGTGGCCACCCACCTATTCTACTGGCTCAAATTAAAGTTTCCATCTTGTCAATTTTTCTACGATTTTTCAGGTCCCAAACTTCCAAGGTCGTTTTGAGGCCCTAAACGACATTTTTTGACTCGACAATGCCCATTAGATCCCTAATGGAATGTATTGGGCTGTTTGGAATGTGTACTCCTTGGTTAGAACTTTCCGATGAGGTACCGAGAACCCTAAATGGAGATTGTATGAAAAAATTGCACCCTCTAAAGTTGACGTATCAACTACCCCCATTGAGCCCCACAAACCTTTTGGTGTTTCATCTTCCGGGGTTAGGGTTTTAGATTTTTAGGGTTTCTCATTTATGCTTTATGTTAAAGAGGCCTTTGGAGACTTATTGTAATAAAATTCTTGCAAATGAGAATAGACCACACATCTCTCTTTAGAGATAAGCTACCACCAATATAGCTAGCTTGTGTGCTTTGCATTTTACAGTCTTTTGTATTCCAAACAATCATTAATAGAATCTGAGTTTTATTGTATTCTTTACAATATCTCTGTGTATTTCCTTGTTATACCTCTGTTATATTTCTTCCTTCGTGTTGTTCTCAAAATAATCTGTATTAGTGGTATTAGAGCAGTCTGCTCCTTATCCTTCTTATTGCATGTCCCCAATGAGGTATGGGTATAAAGAGGTTGGTCTCGATCTTATTTCTATTGAGGAAAACCGCTCTCGCCCACCAAAGAAACCTCCCATGGAGAAAAAAAAGAGGGATGGTAGAGAAAGAGATCCTATCAAAATTTTTCTCAAGGAAGTCCTTGCGCAACAAAGGAATGAGTGTTATAGAAAGATTTGCCTCACCCAATGAAACTTTCCAAGAAGGACTTTCCCATTTCCCTATGCAGACTTGAAGTCGCTTTTTGCAAATGCTAGAGATAAAAATCATATTTTTCCACATATACACGCCCTAACAGCTATACAACATGCATATACGCAGGTTGCACCAGTACATCTCACGTACATCAGGTTTTGTGCCCAAAATTAAAAAATGGTGTCGGGTTGCCATGTCACGTCATGAGATCCATGATCCTTTTTCTTCCATATATTGGAAACATTCTGAATCGGCCCTTCAGTTCCATTTGAAGGCTATAAATGGGCCATGTCCAAGCTGTGGAGGGAGGAGAAGAATTCAACTTTGAGAGCAAAGTTACTCTGGAGAGATTATTCACTTCATATTGAGTCTGCATCCCTTTGTCCTTTTAAGTTTGAACAGACTGTCCAACCCCAAAGCTCTTCCTATCTTTGATAGAGAACCCCATTGTCTCTCTTATATGAGATTGACTTTGGTGGAGGCCCAGCTAGAAGGGACTTATTTTCTCGGTTCTGAGACATGCCGACACAAAACATTTTCATTCATACACTTATGTTGATCATATTTTAATAGAAATACTATTTTCTCGTCTAATTAATGTCTTGCAAGTATTTGAATTGTTATTCCATGGGAATATTTGTTATAAATATTGATGGATTATTCTATTATATGTGCTAATTGTATATATTATCACCATATTCTTGTGTATCTTAGTTGTTGAGGACAAGTTACAGGTGTATAGTTTTGAGTCGAGTGCTCAACAGTGGACTTATTCGAACATCCGGATGAGGTAGGCTCTTTATCGTTTCTTGTTAACATATTTGTTTATATAGCATATTTGAGACTAGAGTTGATTTTTGTAGTCATTATGTCTATTGTGGTTTATCCCATTCCATAGAGTGATTTTCCTCTTAACAGAATTGGCAACCATACTGGGGATTGAATCCTCTTTTCGGGTTTTGGAGTGTTTTTATCCTTTGATTGCTCTCGGTTAGCTTGATTTTTCTTGTCTTATGATTGCTTGACAACCTATTTTCATTTTAAATCCGAGTTTCTTGGCCTTATCCTTAACCTGGTAGTTTTTTAATACATATACACAGTTTTTCCCTCGACAGACGCATACATATGTGAGTTGTAGTTGTATAGGACATGTACATACGTGGTTTTTTTTTAAACAACCATGTACACTATCCTTGTTTTCTTTATTGTTGAGTTGGTGTTTGCTAGGTAAGTTTTGATGATTGTTGAGTCTTATTGGGTCTCTGTCATAACTGTTAATTTTCTGCAGAGTGATAGGAAACCTTTCCTTGGTTGAATTTTTAGGCGGTTTTTTCTTTCTCATCATCTTTTTTTATTGGTTGTCCTTGCACCTTGGGCTAGGTGTTTTATTCTTGATATCATGCTTAGTTTGTCTCTTTTTTCTTATAGTAGGTTTAATATATCAAGTTGTTGTTCATTCCTTGCATTTTCATTTATTTATATTGAAAATACAAAAAAAATATACATTTTGCATGTTGCCATTTAATCTTTTGGGTTCTTATCATTGATCTTAATACATGTATGGAAAGATTTAATATTATATGAAATTGCAGAGTTTAATTGAAAGTTGCATTTTGAAAGGCTTATCATTCATTGAGAATTGAAGTTAGGAATTTGCATTATATTCATATTCATTTCTTCTTTTACTTGCTGAGTCATAACATCATCAGCTTCACAACCACATCTTTTGAGTAAACAAAGCCACTAAAAGTAACACTGATAAATTTAAAATTGATTAGAAGTGATTTTATTTTTCAGGGGGCACAAACTAGCTTAAGATCTAGAGCCTTGGAATAAGATTTTGTGAGTAAACTTCTCCAAGGCTATTTAACTCAACATATGTGCCTGACTAAGGGATTGGTGATTAACATAATGAATACAATAAACAAAGAGATAGGAAGAATAACAAAAATATCCAATGAACAATATATTCTATTAAATAATGAAATAAGTTGAAACAACAAAACTACAAAACTAAAACTTGCTCGAATGGTGTTAGTTATATCTAAGAAGCGATGTGGCTGCTATGCACATCCATCTAAGAATAATGGAATACAATGAGGCTCCAGAGCCCCTTTTCATATTACTCATGAATGCCAAAAACCTAACCCTATAAGGTGAAACGCCAAAATTCATGTGGGCCCTATGGCTAAGTTGGTGTAATTTGGTATCATAACTTCCTAGGTTCGTAACGTTTGCATACGACCTTCGTTTTAGGCACTTGATAGCTATTTGGAAAGGTAGTTTAGAGAACTACACATTCCTCCATCAGACTTTGACTCCGTCTATAGTATAGTTGTGGTGAGCCAAGAAAATAAAGTTTAGGGCCCCAAAACAACCTTGAAAGTACAATAAGATGTGCTGACATGAAAACATACAAAATAAGGCAGTTCGATTAGGTGAGAGACCACCCATATCCACCTAGAGAATGTATGGGGCTTCATATATCCCCAAAAGTGTATATCTCACAATTATAAAGCAGTATGGAAGGATGTGCTGAATAAAAATAGACACGAGGAGCCAGTTGGAATAGGTGGGTGGCCACCAATATCCACCTGGATAAATCCTCCCCCATTAGGAAGCAATGATATCCATTGCATTGAGTTACCACATCAGGTGAGAAAACTTCTGTTGGATTTGTTCCTAGGTGAGCCACTTTCCTTGGTGTAGGAGTTTCCCTTCTTTGACAACCCGATAAAGTTGGATCTACTACTAATGAGTGCCCTTGACCTGTGTGTCCATGATCTGATCGGTGGATGCTTGTTCCATGAAGTCAGGGTTGAGCTCTGTTGGTGTCAGTTGTTCGACGATCTCAGAGGTGTCCAATAAAGGTGGAAAATATGGTTGAAGGAGGTACAGATTGAATACTGGATGCAGACCAAGGAAGGGTGGAGTGTTGAACTCAAATGCATTTTTACCCACAACCTTGGTGATAGTGTAAGAAGGCCCATAACTAAGTGGGCATAGCTTTCGATGGGGCCCGGTGAGACGCTCCTTCTACAAATGTAACTAGACTTTGTCGCCAACCTAAAACTGGTGTGGTACCCTTTGTTGATCTTGGCACTACTTGTACTTATCATTGGATTTCTGCAAAATCTCCTGGACCTATTGGCGGATGTGTTGAATCCGCTCAATCAATCTGGTGACTTTTTCCAATGCAGACTAATCAGGGGAAAAGTATGTATGTGTGGTGGCAAGAGGAAGTGCAACATCAATGGGTCCCAAGGGCTGGAATCCCAGACCCACCTGAAATGGGCTATGGATGGTGGAACTATGGGGAGACATGTTGTAGCTGTGTTGGACATATGGGAGACTCTCGTCCCATGTACAGGGATGATTAGAATTGTACACGCGCAGGATGTGCACAATCATATAATTGACGACCTCGGTTTGGCCATCGGTTTGGGGGTGGAAAGTGGTGGATTTTTTGAACTTGGTGTCCAACGAAGACCAGAGACTCAACCAAAAGGTGTTGAGGAACCTACTGTCTCGGTCAGAGATGATGTTTTGTGGTATCCCAAAGTGGACTCAAACTCATTCAAAGAAGAGCTTGGAAATATTTTCCACTGTGAAATTCTTCTTATAGGATATGAGGATGGCCATATTTGAAAACCGATCAACAACCACAAACACGCAGTCATTTACGTGCTTGATGGATGGTAAACCAGACATGTAATCCATTGAGATGGATTCCCATGACTTCTCGGGAATAGGAAGAGGGGTGTATAAGACTTGCTTCTTGATGGCTGGCTTGGTAATGGCGTAGGCAGTGCATGATATGATATACTTGTTGACGTCCTGTCGAAGTTTTGGCCAATAAAAATGTTTATGAAGAATGGCCACAATTTTCTCTATGCAAAAATTTCCTACCGCTCGACTGTAGTGGGATTCCCAAATTATCTTTGCATGCTTGCTTGTAGGAACACAGAGATGGCCTAGGTACCATAAGAATCTATCCTGAATGTGAAAATAAGTGATAGTGGTGCCTGTACCTAAGAGCTGATATGTGGTGGTGAAGTCCAGATCTTGTTGATAAAGTTGGGGCCACTCCGATGCTTCATGTCCATAGGACTGGAGCATAGTGGCGAGTGCAGCCACAGGAGGCAGACTGAGGCAGTTAACAACATGATTGGAGATACCTATCTTATACTTGATATTGATATGGAACTTCTGCATGTAGGTGGACCACTTCTGATGGTGGTCATTCTGCAATTTCTCTTATGTCTGTATGAACTGCAGAGGCTTTTGATCAATTTGTATGATCAACTCTTTCACCATAATGTAATGTTTCCATTGAAGACAAGATTGTACAATGGAATACATTTCCTTGTCATAGGTGGGGTATTTATGGACAGTATCAGAGAGTGTCTCACTATGGTATTCCATAGGATTCCCATGCTGAGTGAGAACTGTGCCCACATCATAGTCAGATGCATCAGTCTCAATCTCAAATGGTTGTTGCAGATCAAACAAGGAGAGTACCAGAGTTGAGCACAAGCGATGTTTTAGATCATTGAATGCTCATTGTTTCTCCTTCCCCCACATGAAATTGGCCCTACCACCACCCTTGGTCACCTGTCTAAGGGCCCATGCAATATGGGAGAATCCCAACACGAACCATCAGTAGAAATTGGCTAGTCCTAAGAATCTCTGAAGCTCTGTCAATGTGGTCGGGGCTGGCCATTCACGGATGACTTTTATCTTAGCTGGATAAACATGTACCCCATGATCATCAACAATATAGCCCAGGTATTAGACCATGTTCATGCCAAAAGAGAATTTTTCCAAGTTGGCATAAATCTTGTGTTGTCGTAGAGTGCTCAAAACCTATTGAATATGCCGCATGTGCTCCTCCCACATTCTTTTGAAGATGAGGATGTCATCCAAATATACTACTACAAAGGATTTGGTGAAGGGTCTCAATACATCATCCATAAACCTCATGAAAGTGGCTAGTGCATTTGTTAAGCCAAAGGGCATGACTAGCCATTCATAGAGACCTTGTTTAGACTTGAAGGTTGTCTTCCAGACATTTGTTGGTTCGATGGGAACTTGGTGGTAGCCAGAATTTAGGTCAATCTTGTTGAATAAATTTTCCCCCTTGAGTTGGTCAAGAAGGTCATTAATCCTGGGAATGGGATAATAGTTCTTGACTGTGATTTTGTTTAAGGCTCTATAATCAATGTAGATTTGCCAAGTCCCATCCTTCTTCTGCACCATTACAACTAGGCTTCCTTAAGGGGAAGAGTCAGGTCTGATGTATCCCTTTCGAAGAAGTTATTAGATCTGATGCCTGATTTCTTCATTCTCCACCAGCGAGCACCGATAGACTAGTCCATTAGGTAGAGGTGCACCGAGGGTCAGATCAATTAGATGCTTGACTTGGTAGTGTATCGGTACCCATGTAGATGAAGTGAAGATGTTTCTGTATTCTTCCACGATCCCGTACACTTGCTTCTACTGCAAAGAGAGGCATTGTGTAGAGGCCAAGGATGTGGTGGTGAACTTCTTCTTACTGTGAGCATGGATCACAAAGAAGAGGAAATTTCTAGTCTATGAAATGACCTACTACATTGCTTAGTAGAGATTAAAGAAATAACAGTAGGTGGTGCCACCTCTGGGATACTGTACAATTGTCTACCCAAAGAAATAATAACATTGCGGGGTCTAGACTCATACACAACATGAATCTTACACAAATATGGTTTTCCTAAAAGAACATCACAAAATTCAAGGGGATAAATATCACACAATACCTCATCTTTGAAAGGCTTGATGTTGTAGGGCAGATGAAACTGTTGGTTGACACAGAGATCTCTTCCTTGATGAAGCCAATCGATGGTATAGGGTTGCGGGTGTGGTGTCATTGGCAGGTATAGTTGCTTAATGAACTCTTCTGAAATTAGGTTCTTCTAACTACTGCTATCGACAATGAAATGAATCGCAGTCCCCTTGACCCACATCTGCGAGTGAAAGAGGCATTCCCCTTCCTTTGGTTCTTCTGGTTCGCTTGGCCGGACTTTGGTTGTAGCGACCGTGGCACTAGGTTCAACATCGATAATCTGCTTCCCTCCTTCAGGATTTGACTCGGAATCCGAATCGGCCTCTGATTCAGAAACCTTCAGCTCAGCCATGAGGGACTGCTTGGAGCGACATTCATCGGTGTTGTGCCAAGGAATTTTATGGTACTCACACCATTTTCTCGTGTCCTTCTTTGTCTTCTCATTTCCCTTCTTGTGTTGTGGCTTGGATGGATTTCCATGAGGGCGGCCATATCAACTTGGTCCCTTGCTGTGTGGGTTTGGGTTTCCTTTTCCCTGCTTCAACTATGAGGGGTTTGTAGATCCAAACTCTCATCATTTCTGCTTAAATTTCTGCTCGATCTTGACATCGTATCTATAAGTCGTTTCCAATGAGGTGATGTCCAGGAAATCCATTTATGTTTGAATGTATATATACAAACAACTACATTATTTGAGCACCAGATAACGCTCAGAATCTTTGATGCCCAATTTGGTGTGTAGGGTATGGAAAATATTGGTGAAGTCTCGTACTATTTGGTCCCTTTCTTGACGTAGGGTGGTCCATCTAGTGTACTGGTCCTCATAGCTTCCAACATGGTAGTACTATTCTTTAATGGAATCCTGGAAGGAATCCCATGTAGGGGCCACCACAAAAATTGCAGATTCCTCCATGGCCCTTTGCTCAGAGTAAGTATCCCACCAGTCTTTAACATGGGGAATGACCTTGAGGATTTTAAAAGTGATATTTTCCCTATCAAAAAATTTGTGGACCGAAAAATATCCTTCAAACATATTCAACCATTTATTTACAACATCCTCATCTATTAGTCCTTCAAATAATGGAATATCAAAATTTACCTATACCTTGAAGGGGGTTGCATGGCCACTTGATGAAGATGCCTCTCCCGTGTGCAACCATCAAAGGATCTACGTGAATTTGTCCATCATTTCATTCCTTTGTCGCATGAGGGCTTCCTCGAGAAACATTTTAATAGGATCTCCTACTCCATAATATTTATTTTTTTCTCCCATGGGTTGTTGTCAAGCACGGTGCGACCGATATGGTAATGGCTCGATTGGTTCGAGTCCCAACTTTTTGTACCCAGAACTTGTCGGGGACATGCACGAAGAAAAACAAATGAAGAGCAAACTGCTCTGATACCACTGATCCAGATCTAGGAGTAGAATGAGTTGATTAACAGACAGAATATAATAAACACAGAGATAGGAAGAATAGCACAAATATCTAGTGAACGATATCTTTTATTAAATAATGAAATAAGATGAAACTACAGAATTGAAACTTGCTCGAATTGTGGTAGTTATCTCTAAGAAGAGATGTGGTTGCTATGCGCATCTGTCTGAGCAGAATGGAATACAATGAGGCTCCAGAGGCCCTTTTCATATTACTCATGAATGCCAAAACCCTAGACATCCAAAAACCTAACCCTATAAGGTGAAACGTGAAAAGTCATGTGTGCACTATGGGTAAGTTGGTGTAATTTGGTACCTCAACTTCCTAAAGTCGTAACTTTTGCATACGACCTCTGTTTTAAGCGCGTGATATCTTGTTGGAAAGGTCTTTTAGAGAACTATAGATTCTGTCATCAAACTCTGACTTTGTCTACATTCTGACTGTGGCAAGCCAAGAAAACAACGTTTAGGGCCCCAAAACATCCCTAAAAGTACAACAAGATGTACTGACATGAAAACATACAAAATAATCTAGTTGGATTAGGCGAGAGGCCAACCGTATCCACCTGAAGAATTTGTGGGGCTTCAGATAGCCCTAGAAGTGTATAACTCACAATTATAAATAAGTATAGAAGGATGTGATGAACAAAAATGGACACGAGGAGCCAGTTGGAATACGTGGGTGGCCACCAATATCCACTTGGATCAGCATAAATATGGTCAAGTCTCATATTAATGTAGCCACTTGGTCTCATGATTATAGTTCTTCACAGGTTTTTCCAGGTATAGATTCTCCCCCTCCACTAGAGATACCTTTGCAGATCGAAAAACCAGAGCCTCTGCCTCGTATTTCGAAAGGAATAATAAAATGCTCTACCCACAACCCTAATGCTAGAGCTTCCTAGAACTACTCTATTGTCAAGGATCTGGTTCAATCCCCTTGTGCGATGTCATCTTTGGAGGTACTCTAGGCGTGTCCTTCATAGAGGAATTCCTTATTATCTGCGTTAGGAGCTCTAGAACTATGTGGCTCTAATGTTATCAAGTTTGACGTTATGGATGTTCATCCTTTTTTGCCTTACCATGTGGCCTTCCAAATCCATGTGGATTACTCAAAGTATACCATCACACATATTGTTATTGATGAAGGTGCTGCAACATGCATGATGTCCCTAACATGTTGGAAAGTCATTGGATCTCCTACCCTCTCTCAATCTTTGACTATGTTGACTACATGTGATGGTTGTTCTTTCCATCCCCATGATATTCTTCATAAAGTTCTGGTCCAGTTAGGTGGAAAGACAGTGGAGGTGGATGTCGAGGTGGTTGATGTGCCCCTTGACTATAACTTATTACTAGGGCGTAGTTGGAATGATGCTATGACTGTAGTCATATTGTCCGTTTTCCATACTTTATGTTTTCCTCATGAAGTGAAAATCATGATGATTGATCAATTGTCCTTTGTGCATGCTAGCTCCAATGAATCGATTGGACCTTCGATCTCCATGATCGAAAACTCTCAGCTAGAAACTGAGGATATTGGTGTCGGAATGTATTCCTCCCTTATGGGTACCTTTGATTTCATGGCACCAATTCATCATATCTATTCCATGTCCAGTAGGTCTTCTTCCTCAATGAGGTATGTTCCTTTCCACACTTTGTATTTTAATGATCATTGGACCCTATCTACCCCGACCATGTATTGTGAAGGCCAACCACATATTAGAATGGAAATGCCACTGTCGGCGGCAGAGATAGCGTATCAAGTTGTTCTTGACTCTACTACTAACCCAGATCATGTCTCCTCGCAGAAGGATGAGGAGGAACCTGTTCTCCGACCCATATGGGTCACTTCATCATCTTTCTCACATGATTGCCTCGATGATAATTTACCTTTGGATGAGGTAGTATTAGAAGCCATGAAGGGTTATGATAGGCCATGGGATGATATGCATCATCTCTCTTACTTCCTCCCAGAGCTTGCTAGAATCGAACAAGATGATTTTATATCTAGCTTGAGTGATATAGTCGATCACATCATGTTTCCTCTAGATACGCATGACATTTATGCCAAAGGAAACATGGAAATTATATCCCATATCGTCACGATTGATGTCTCTCACATTCCTTGTAAAATTGAAAATGTATATATCGATACAGATTGCTCCCTAAAGAAATGTAGATCTACACCGAGCTCCTCAAAGAATTTTGTGATGTATTAACTTAGTCATATGAAGAGATGTCAAGAATCGACCCTCGCATTTGTATAACATGAGATTAAAACCTACTCGGATGTTAAACCTGTTCGGAAATGACTTACAGCTATTAATCCATGAAGGCCCCTACTATTAAGGTAGACGTGGAGAAACTGCTTAATGCAAGTTTTATCTACTCAATTCCCTTGACTGAATGGGTATCCAATCCCATTCCCTTAGATAAGAAGCAAGGAACCATCTATGTGTGTATGGATTTTCAAGACCTGAATAAGGCCTATTGTAAAGACAACTTCTCGACACCTTTAATTGATCATATTCTCGATGAGTGTGTAGGAAGTGAGGTTTTTTCTTTTATGAATGGATTTTCAGAATACAATCAAATTCAGATTAAACCCAAGGATCAACATAAGATGACAGTTATTTGTCCTTAGGGTTCTTTCGCATACCAAAAAATTCCTTTCATCCTTAAAAATGCTAGAGAAACCTTCCAACAAGCCATGACCTTCACTTTTCACGATCTCAAGCATACATTCGAAGCTTACCTCGATTATCTTGTTGCTCACTATCATAAGAGAGTGGATCACTCTACCCAACATCGTCTAGGTTTTGATACACGTCACTATTATCGCATTAGTTTAAACCCGCATAAGTGCATCTTTTGTGATAGGTCAGGTCGTCTTTTAGAATTCTTAGTTTCTGAGATTGGGATCATGGTGGATCCTTTAAAGGATGAGGCAATACTTTGATTTCCTCCCTTGCGCAATATTTGTCAACTTCAAGGTTTACAGGGGAAAGCTAACTTCTTACGTTGGTTTATAGTAAACTATGCCAATATTACTAAAGGTTTCATGCGTCTCTTGAAGAAGGACACTCTGTTTATATGGGATGAGCAAGCCCCAAAATCCTTCGATTCTCTTAAGAAAGCCTTGGTATTGACGCCTCTATTAAAGCCTCCAGATTACAATAAAGATTACTTGCTTTATATGGTTGCGTTTGAAGGGACGATTGGTATGGTTTTAGTTCAATAGGATGATGAGCTCCATGAGCATGTCATTTACTACCTTAGTTGAAACTTAGTCAGCCCTGAACTCAAATACTCTCATGTTGAGAAGTTAACATTGGCTACAGTACATGCGGTTCAAAGGTTATGACACTATATATTGTTTTGAAAAACTACCATAGTTGTTGATGTCAACCCATTTCAATACGTCCTTACTAGGCGTATCATGGGGGGGAATATAATAAATGGATTATCATCTTGCAATATTTTGATCTCGATTTTGCTTCGGCAAAATCCAAGAAATCGTTATTGTTTGCTGAGTTAAAATCAGACTTCCCTCAACTAAATGAGGATGTTATACACTAGTACATATGACCAAATTTGCGACGGCTTTTTGTTGATATTGCCACACTTGTCCGTTGCAATTTCCATGAAAGCTGAGTTTTTTTTTTGTTGCTCTATTGATGATCCAGGTGTTCATGGAAACATCGACAAAATTAGCTCTCCATGTGTCACCACCTCCAAGTTCGGTTAACCCTATGCATCATCGCAATTACAACGAAACCTCGTCACATGTACAATGAACAACTGTGGCAATTACGACGAAATTTTATCGCAATTGCGACGAAAATTTATGACAAGTCAAAAACTTATGATGCAGATGTTGTATGTGCGATGAAAAACCATGGCAACTTGCGATGAATACCCGTGGCAATAGCGACGAAATTGATTCATCAAGACCAAAATTACGACGAAGATGTTGTATGTGCGACGAAAACCTGTGGCAACTTGCGACGAAAGTTCATCGCTATTGCCATGGTGGTCAAAATGCAATTTTTTTCCGACGAACTATCCTCGATATTGCAACGATGGCATTAAGTTTTTAAAAAACAAATTACACGAGATATGGTATTACCAATATTACAATGTAATATGGTAATTCCATACCATATTACATTGTAATATGGTAATTCCATATTACAATGTAATATGGTAATGTCATAGTACAATGTAATATGGTATTACCATATTACATTGTAATATGGTAATGCCATATTACAATGTAATATGGGATTACCATATTACATTGTAATATGGTAATGCCATATTACAATGTAATATGGGATTACCATATCACATTGTAATATGGTAATGCCATATTAACCCACAATTAATTACAAGCCAACATGAATAAATATGAGCTTAGAGGATGTGAAATTTGTATTGACCTAAGAAATATAAAATTCGTTGTAAATTGGTTGATCCAAGATAATTTAATTGAACCAAGATAATTTGTGGGGTTAGCAAATTATTTAAGAATGAAATGTCTCTTCAATGCACATTAGAAAAGGCAAGTATAACCTTACAATTCATTGCAATTGAAAACCAAGTAACTGAAGCTTTGACATGAAAGAATTGTAATGCATCAATATTAAATCTAATGAAACTTGCAATTTCATTTGAAATCAAAGCAAATTTCG
>JZKD02S1104137.1:158581-197700 GCA_000966675.3 Picea glauca
AGCAACAGCTGCAATTGCTTCCTAATAACTCACCAAACAATCCTCCCTTACGACCTCAGATGCCTGTGCAACCTAACCCAAACCCAAATAATAAGGTCATTCAGAACATAGACATACTTAATGTGCCTGCCTTATCTATTACTCCTATGCCCTGTGATGCAATACACTTAAGATCAGGGAACATAGTTGAGCCAATAGTTGAAGATGCTCCATCTTCAGAATCAGATAAGGAATTAGGGGAGAAACCATTTTCTGATACAAAATAAATTGACCAACCTATTCTAGAATCAACAGACCCACCATTCCCTGAAAGACTGAAAATTGTCAAGCCTGTGGAATTACCATCTTTCAATCTCCTTGGAGAATTGCAAAATCTGCACGTTAATATTCCACTACTGCAAGAAATAAGGGATGTCCCTATTTATGCCAAGACCATGCGGCATCTCTGTATCAGATAACCTGGACAAAAACCTAAATATCCCCTCACAGTGCATGTAGTGGGGGATTTTTCTGAGCTAATGCTAGGAAAAACTCCACCTATTAATTATGGAGACCCAGGAAACCCGACTGTCATAGTTAAAATCGAACATACATCTATTCAGCATGTATTAGTTGATTTAGGGGCAGCAATTAACATCATGCCAATAGAAACTACGCAGTTGCTGCAACTCAAAACAAAAATCTGACCTACTCCTACTGTTCTAGAATTAGTTGATCGCTCTACCATCAGACCAGAAGGAGTAATCAATGACTTAGTTATTTTAGTAGACTCATGGGAGTATCCTGCTGATTTTGTTGTTTTACAGCCCAAATCCAGTCTGGGAGTCCATCCTCTAATTTTGGGACTACCATGGTTAGCCACAGTTGACACCTTCCTAGGTTGTCGATATGGTTCTATGACCATCTCTGATGGTTACGACACAAAAAAACTTACCCTGTATCCTCATGCTACACCCAGTACAGAACTTGAAAACTCTCTATGGATAGACACTGAGGCTAAAAGTGCTCTTCCTATGCTAACTATAGGAAAGGCCCCGAGTTTTAAGGATGAGACAGAGGATGAGTTAATCAACTATTTTATTTGTGACCCCTCTGTTGTTACACAACACACGCACCATCAATTGATCAGAGTCTTTGACCCTATGGCCTCAGAAGAAATGAACTCAGAACTTGCTGACAATCAGAGTGATTCAACTGTAACAACAAATGATGAAACAATAACAGCTGAATTATTTCCCAAAATCAATTCCAAAAGCGTCACTGTGGAAATCGAACTTGGAAAAACCTTGAACATCAATCCTGATCTTTTCAGCACTGAAACTCGCCGACTGATGAATATACTGATTGAACATAAAGAAGCATTTGCATGGGAGTACATGGATATGAAATGCATCCCCTCTGAGCTATGCACCCACCATATATACATCAAAGAAGAATGCCGACCCATTTTCCAACCGCAAAGGAGGATGAACCCAAACCTTAAAGAAATTGTTAAAGAAGAACTTCAAAAACTTCTCAATGCTGGATTCATCTATCCTATATCAGACAGTGAGTGGGCATCACCATTGGTTATTGTGCATAAAAAGAATGGTAAGTGGAGTGTGTGTGTGGAATATCGAGCCCTGAATAAGGCAACGCAGAAGGATCATTTCCCTTTGCCATTTATTGATCAGGTTTTAGATAACTTAGCAAGAAAGAAATATTTTTCTTTCCTAGCTGGATTCAGTGGCTATAACCAGATACAAATTGCCCCACAGGACCAAGATAAGACCACCTTTACCAGCCCTTGGGGAACATTTGCCTACAAGTTTCTCCCAATTGGCTTGTGTAATGCACCAGCCACTTTCCAGAGAGTCGTGATTGGTATTTTATCTGATATGGTGAATGATTGTATGGAAATATTCATGGATGACTTTACTCCTTATGGGACTGATTTCGAGGACGCTTTGTCTAATCTGGAGAAAGTGCTCAAAATATGTAAATCATCTCATCTCTCTTTAAGTACAAAAAAGTGTCATATGATGATGCGTGAAGGGGTAGTGTTGGGACACTTCATCTCTTATGCTGGGATTCAGGTAGATCCAACCAAAATCCACGTAATTTTGGACATTCCAACTCCATCAACTCAGAAAGAGGTAAGAAGTTTTTTAGGACATGCTGGGTATTATAGAAGATTCATAAAAAAATTCTCTAAACTTGCCTCTCCATTGTTTTTCTTACAAACAAAAGATGTTAACTTTCGTTGGAATGACGACTGTGCATTGTCTTTTGCAGACCCTAAACAAAGATTGTCTATAGCTCCCATCTTGAGAGGGACCAATTGGGCTCTACCTTTTCACATTTATTCATATGCCTCAGACACTGCAATTGGTGCAGTACTAGGGAAACAGGAGGACAAAAAACCCTATGCTATCTACTATATCAGCAAGAACATGGCTCCTACTAAGTTAAATTACACAGTTACTGAAAGAGAATTCCTAGTAGTAGTATATGAGATCAATAAATTCAGGCATTATGTAACTGGTTACCCAACTTTTATCCATACTGATCATACAACCATAAAATATCTAATGAATAAACCTATTACTAATGCCTGAGTGACAAGATGGTTGTTACTACTGCAAGAATTTGACATCACTATAGTGGATAGACCAAGAAAAGAAAATGTGGTTGCTGATTTTCTCTCGAGATTACATATAAATGATGATAATTCACCTATAGACGATTCATTTCCTGATGAACATTTGTTTGCAGTATCTACTCACTCACCCTGGTATGAAGACATTGCTAATTATCTGGTTGCAGGGAAGGTACCTCCCCACCTATCTCCTAGGGAAAGAAGGAAAATTATTCAAAAGAGTGCCAGGTACAGTTGGATAGGAGGATACCTCTTCTACACAAGCCTGGACCAAGAAATCAGGAGATGTGTGAGGGATGATGAGGTTTATGATCTGTTGAAAGCTTGCCATGATGGCCCTTGTGGGGGTCATTTTGCTACAAAAAGGACCGGGCATAAAATTTTAAGGATGGGCTATTACTGGTCCAACATATTTCAAGATGCCAAGAATTATGTCCAAGCTTGTGACATTTGCCAATGCATGGGTCAGCCAACTCACATGGATAAGATGCCACTCCAGCCTCAGGTAGTGTTAGGGCCTTTTGAAAGATGGGCCATGGATTTTGTAGGACCCATTCATCCACCTTCCAATCAGAAAGTTTATATATTGGTCTATACAGACTACATGACCAGGTGGGTGGAGGAAAAAGCACTTACTAGAGCGTCAGAAGAGGCCATTTTAGCATTCTAGTTTGAAAATATATTTGTTAGGTTTGGTGTTCCCAGAGAACTGGTCACTGATGGAGGACCCCCTTTCACATCACATAAATTTGAATCTCTACTCAGTAAATATCATGTTTTACATAGAATAGCTTCTCCATACCATCCACAAGGCAATGGCCAAATGGAAAGCACCAACAAAGTTATTGAAGCCATACTTACTAAAACAATGTGAGAAAATCATAAGGATTGGTCTGATAGACTGCATGAAGCTCTATGGGCTTACCAAACTACTTGGAGGAGAAAGACTATTTTTTCTCCTTACGAGCTGGTATATGGAAAAATCCTTGTTTTTCCCATTGAATTCGAAATCAAAACCTTAAGAACTGCATCAACAATCAATCTCGACTTGACTATGGCACAGAAAGCCAGACTACAGTAGCTCAATGAGCTTGATGAAAATCATTTGGATGCCATCCATCAAACCACAATGATTCAACAACAAAGAACAAAATGGCATGACTGAATCATTAAGAAGAAATTATTTCAGAAAGGAGATTGGGCTCTATTGTACGATTCACGCTTTAAGGAATTTCAAGGTAAGATGCATACACGATGGTTAGGGCCTTACGAGGTAGACATCGTCTTTCCCAATGGGACAGTCTGGTTGATTACTATTGACGGATCCAATACACACATGCAAATGGTCATTACCTGCGTCTTTATCAACGTCCACTGTCCAAGGCAGAATTCAAGCAGAATTCAAAACTAGTTGTACAACTGATACAAGTTATCAAATCTTGAATGGAACGAAGCTTTCTTCTTCCCCTTCTGAACTTTAGGACTTCTTTTGCTCAGACTTTGAATATAAATAATCTCAGAAAAATTTTCATTTCTCTATTTTTAGTTGAAATTTTTCTATTTTTTTTACTATGCTAATAAAACCTTGGAAGGTATTAGGAAATTCTATGTGTGCAGGTAGATTGATGAACAGAAGGAAACAATGTGTTCATGGAAGTTGAAAAACTTCCTAGAATCGAAGTAAGGCAGCGTTTGGCCGATCTCCATGCTGTTACACCTTTTCCCAATAAATTCTCCTTGTTGTTACACCTTTTTCCGATAAATTGGCTGAATTCAATGTTGTTACACCTTTTCCCGATAAATTGGCCGATATCAACGTTGTTACACCTACCTCCGATATTTTTGAAAAAGAACCTATTGATACACTAATTACTGTTGTGCTTTCTTGCCACTTCACTCTTTCTTTTTGTCGATGTTGTAGCTCCAACCCTCCAATCTTCCGTGCAACAACACCTCTGATTAGACATTATTGATGCTTTCTATCAGAAAGTATTGCTTTATTATGACGTAACTTCACATTCGGTGGTATTTAGTTGGCTCACTACAGTAAGGTCTATGATTCTACACAAGCCATCATTTCTCTCACGATCCTTCATCATGCCAGCTATTATGCACCATTCCGACGGCGGTTGGATTGTGCGGTTACTCCGATAGGTAGTTATGTGCAATAAGATTTGAGGTACGTAATTAATCCTACATGTTCAAGTAATGAAGATCTAAAAGCACGATTTCCTATTTACTAACCGGTTACACCTGGAGCCAATCCACTTAGTTAGGGGGGGGGGGACGTAAATCTAGCCATTCATTCCAAAGTTTATACACACCTCCACCACCTTTCCACTACACTTCTTTTAACTAAGACATTGTATTCTCTCTACAAATCACGTTTGAGCTTATTCCGTCTCTGATTTAGGTGATAGTTTCTCCTCCTACATGCCTATAACTCTCAAGAAACATCATGGGAGGATTAGTTGTGAGACATGAACCCACAACTCTGGACAGTTTACTGCTACACCCAGAGGCCTACCAAATATTTCTTCAAGCAGGCTGGATATCGTATTTTAAGAAGTTGAAAGAGTTTAGTGAGGAAAAAGTATTGGAATTCAGTCAAAATCTTACTGAAGGGTACTCAATGGTGAATGGTGTAAGGATTCCAGTAACAGAAGCAAGCATTGTTGTTGTAACAGGATTTCCAAGAACATGAGACCGATGGTTTAAAAAAAAAACACATATCCCAGATGCACAGAAGGGGTTCCTCATCAACACTGAGCGAGTTCAGAACAAGGGCAGAGGTGAAGACGTCAGTTCCTTACCAGAACCATGGGGGAAATTTTCAGAATTTCTTAAAAGGTACATCACCTATGAAGGTAGATACCAAGTTGTTTATTTTTCTAATTTCATCTTATTATCACATCCGCGACATCAGAAATTGATAAACATCCCTTATTATCTCCTACAATCATTGCATAACATGGTCCATTTTGTAAAAAAATCCAAGAGCCCCAAGAATTGTGTTTCTAATCACAGACTCGTCGGCCTCTTAATTTGCAGAGGCATGGGCATTTCTAATAACCCATCACCTGCTGCAGCAGCCCAACAACAGTCTGTAAGTCCAGAAAGGACTACACCAGTCCTTGAAACTGCAACCCATGGACCTCTTCTAGAGCCTTTACCCTCAGCTGCAACAACAACCCAAACTCCTACTGTCACTGTCCGTAAGACACCTCGGAAAAGTAACCATGTAACCTGAAGCCATCCTGGCACCACACAGACAAGCCTCGATGAATTTGCAATACAATAGCCTGTAGTTGTAGAAAAACAAATAGATGAGGAGCCAACCGCTCGACCACAATCACAACACTTAGCTGATACACCAATTATTGAAATCCAACCCCCTGCCTCTGACAAGAAAAAGCCTACTCCTACCTCTGCATTACCTAGAAAGCAAGCAAGGATAGCATAGTCCTCAATACCATCAAGACCACTTACCCCCTCTGCTGAGGCACCAACTATCACACATACCACTCCTATTGCTGCTACAATCACATAGGATTCTCCTATTACTTCTACAGCCGATCAAGCACCTACTAGCATTACCTGTGCATTTTCGCAGAAGAGGAAACGTCCATTCAAAGGAAAACCTCGGATGTCCATTGGTCAAATTGGATCAACATCAAATAAAAACCCTCTAGCTGTTGCAACAGAGAATTCTCCAGGGGTACAAATACCAAGTTTTAACTTATGCCCAAAACTGCAGGAAACTATCTTCTCCTTTCAAAGCGAATGCGCCTAATTCCCAGCAAAATCATCCGTGTTGCCTAATGATTCTATGCATCCTATGTCCATTGACAAAATCCAAATTATCTCAGACCCTAGTATACCAGAATGTCCTCCTTGTGTGATTGAGGAAGAACATTTTGTTCCTCCTCCAGCAGCAAAGAACAAGACCACTACTTTCATTTCTACTTTACCTAGGAGAAAAACTAGGTCGACCAAGTCTGTTGAAGCTGCAATTGGAAAGAAAAATATGGAGCAGGCCATTCCTATTCTTCGTCCATTGTCATTTATGCTTGATACATAGAAAGTTCCACAAGAATCAACTATCCACGTCAAGACTGACCCACAAGAACCAGTCCTGACAAATACAGCTATTACACAAGAACCAGTTGCTCCATAGGATATTGTCCCACCAGAGCTCGAGATATTAGAACCACCTGTCCATGTCGAGTCTGTTCCACAAGAACCAATTCTGACAGTCACAACTGTTACACAAGAACCAACTACACAACATGTTGAGGATGTTCCACTTGCAAATTTATTTGCCCAAATAGAGCAAAAGATAAAGAATACAGAAAATTCCAAGATTGCGGCACTGATAACATAAAATAATAACCTTGAAGAAGAGATAAAAACATTGAAACATGAACTAGAAGCTGCTCGACAGAAGAATACAGAAGGTATAACCATGGACATCCTATCACTAACAAAAGTTGTTATGGGAGAGAAAAAGAACTCATGTGTTTTGAATGTGGAAACATTTACTATGAGGCAGGATATGAGGTAGTCAAAGTTCCAGTGGCTACAAAATCAACGAATGTATCAATCAAGACCGAACATGGACTCCCTTCTACACAACCATCAACAAAACAGGGGAGATCTCAATATCATAAATCAGCACCTGGTATGACAGCCACTTGCAAACAAGAACCTCTGTTTCATTCACGAGTTGTTACTCGAGCAACTCAAACTGATCCTGTTCTCAAGAAAAGAAGAACCCAAACAGATGGTTGACACAACAAATTTCTTCTTTTTGACACAACATTCCTCATTACTGGCACTTAGAATATTCTCCTAACAATTTTTCACTAGAGCAGATACTCATCTACTTCAGCTACAAAATAAGGTTTGAATGTGTTTTGCATGAGGACATGCAATGTCTTCAGTTGGGGGGCATGTTAGGACACTAAAATGCCCTTTTTCACTACACCTTTTGATCATTCAACCCTCTCATTTCCTAAGCTAAATGACTACTATAATGAGAACTAAGACCCTTTTTCCCAAGGTACGAACTATTCATCTTACTTTTATGTTTTCATTTACTTAGCATGTTTGATTGAATGTGATCACATATTTTACCCATGAAATAATTCAACTAATGATCAAAATTATAGAACAACCCACTTCAATAATCGAGTCGTTGTTGTCATAGCTATGCGCAATTCCTGGGATTTGTTACAGGATTGCTGCAACGAATGCCCATCAATCCTGGAAGCTGTTACAGGACTTCTGCAACAAATGACCATCAATCCTGGAAGCTGTTACACACCTGCTACGACAGCAGCCCGTTAATCTCGAAAGTTGTTACAACAGATGCCACCAGTCCTGTTGTGATATGACTACTGCAACACCTGTTGATTAGAATGCTGGATCACGATGTTGATGAAGGAGAATTCAAGATTTGATATTCATGATATCTAACGAACAACTTGAGAATTGGGGATTCTCAGGACTGCTATGTTTCTGAACACTGATTGACTCTGACTTTAAATAGCAGAGCTTTTATAATGTAAAGGTTGGTTAGTCTTTTGGTTGGAATGGAAGAAAGGAATGATTATTGTACTCAAACATCTTTTTGGAAATTGAATGAAGAACTAGATTGAATTTCTTTAACATACTGTGATCTATCTCTTTGAGTGGATTTAGTGAGAAGGAAAGGGCCCACCTTCTTCACCGATTCCCCTCTATTTTGAATTCTAGATTTAGTTGTTTTCATTGCAATTGGTTTAACTGTTAGATGTTTTTGAATGCAACTATTGTTATAGTTTAGTCCCTTCCTGATAAATGAGCATAAATTTGTGTCATGAGAATTAGAAGTCAGTTATTGAGCATGGATGGAGAGTTACTTTTCATTTTTCTGCATTAAGTTTAAATCTTGTTCTGGAAAATTAAAAGTGTGAATTAGCTTCTTGCAATAAGTAGATTTCCCTTCAGCAATAGCATAGAATTTCTTCCTACAAAAGTAAATTAGAAAGTTAGATCAAGGTAGGCAATTCATGGTGTTTGTAGATTCATCAGTTTAGATTGCAATTATGATTTTATGTCTGTAGCACTCCAACTGTATCAACACAATTGTGTCAGCAATATTGTTTGTTTGTTTTTGTTAGAAGAACTTCCCTACTGCAATTAGATTAGAGATGCTTCCATAATCTATCATAGACTGTGCAAAATTATCTTGAAATAACAGACTTCCCTGGGTTGACAATTTATATTGAACACTTTGATTTTTCATTTAATTAGACAATTAAAGTGCCCAACAACCAAGCCAAAGAACCACTGGGAGTAGGGAAGTTAAACCCCATGTGGCACGGTCCTTATATCGTGCGACATGTATTAGAAAAAAGATCCTACGAATTAGAATATTATGAAGGGAATGTGCTAACTGAGCCCAAAAATGGGCTCTACTTGAAAATATATTATGCTTGAGCCCCATGCTTGGGCGTAAATCTCTGTATACTAGTGTATATTAGTGTATATATATTTTCTTTTTTTTCATCGGCTTGCTTATCGAGTTTTCCCTTGGTTAGAAGATGTCAACGGAGTCTTCAATTTACTTAGGATGCGTATACGGTTCCATTCATCATACAAAGAACTTGGCTTCCGCCACTTGGGTTGTTTACTCACTCGAGGGTCAACTAGTGTCTTCAGGTGGCATTGTTCTAGGGCCATCAACGGGTAATGTGGTTGAATATAACGGCGTTATAGAGATTTTATGCGATCTCATTTCACATGGTATTTGTTCTTTATAAGTTCGCTTGGATTCCCAGTTAGTAGTATGTCGATTGAACGAAAGTTGCCATGTGCGAGACCCTACTCCACTCCGATGATTCCTACGAGTACAACTTTTGGAACGACATTTTGATTTTATTACTTATAATCACATACCTATAAGTTCTAGTTATGTATCCGATGCATATGCTAATTATGTTTTAGATTGGAATTTGTCACATAACTGAAATAAAGAAAACATATTCACTAATGTACACATTGTAATATAAGTAAAGTCGAAGACCAATATTTTTTATATTTCATTTCTCCAAAAATATGGTGTCATAGTACAAAATTAGGGCTCACACCCTCAAAATACTTATACATCCGATCGATACAATAACCATGACATCTATGCCTGTGGCACCGGATGTGTGTCATGATAACATAGTACGATGTTTGTGAGACAATGGAAGAGTCTCACCCAAGCATGAGGCACACATACCACCTGTCGTTGCATCGCCTTCAGCAGATCCTCTACCTGAACCATGGGAATTCTTTGCGTCAAACGATACAGGTTTCCCTACACATTTTGAATCACTCTCTCAGTGTCTCCTCCCACTGGCTCATCCCCCCGGTTCCTCCGCCAGTGTCATGGGAGTCTATCTCACCATTGTGGACCCACATCTGCGTAACAATACATGTTTAAATTATTATTTGACATCATCCAAAAATATTTTTGGTTTTCTTTTACAAAAATACAAAAAAATGAAATATTTAAAAACTTTTTCATACCTATGTCTTAGTAGGTGGAACCTGGTGGTAATGGCATGTTCAGATCTCCCTTGAATTTGATCCCTGCATATGGGTAGTCATCGAGAGCTATCACCTGTTGACACCACCAGACGAAAAACTCATTGTTGTAGGGTGTTGGTACCCTACCACCCCCCAACCGCCTCATCACCTTGGTCCATCATGCCATGGCTGGATCATGAGGTCCATGCGGAACAATCTCGACTCTTGGGCCCAAGCATGGAACTCGATTGAAGAAAAAACTACATAAGATAGATGCAAACTTGAAGTTCCTCATTCTACCTTGTTTGCAGCCTGTTAGCTGGCTCTTCATGTTGGTCAGTAGTGAGATGCACCAATCATAAACCATGGGTCGCAAGCACTCCACCGAGTAGAAAATAAGTGCCCTTGATGCATGATGCAACGAGGCTGACCCTGTGATCAATGCCAACACTAGGACGATGATCTTGAGACTCAGGTTGTTGATCTCTCTAATCAAGAGTTGGCTCCCTACCTTCTCGATGCCTGCAACACAGTGAGTGGATATGTAGTCCTCTATATTCATGCCACTCCTA
Organism: Picea glauca; assembly: GCA_000966675.3. NCBI lineage: Eukaryota > Viridiplantae > Streptophyta > Pinopsida > Pinales > Pinaceae > Picea > Picea glauca. Next base: position 169,352 of record JZKD02S1104137.1, read on the forward strand.
GCTCCTTGGGCTTTGTGGTTCACCACCTCACCTCGAAGTGATAATCCTGTCATAAAGTATACGTCCTCAACTTCAATCCTCAATGGTTTCCCATCAAGGTTGAAGGCCTCTGTATCTAGATCCCAGTAGTTCACCAACATCCGGAGTAGTCTCACTTGATCCATCATTCCTTTTAGAGCCCAAAATTTATATAGCCCGCATATTCATAATGATAATTGGGCCCCTGGATCTCTTTCAACTGCAACATCAACCTCTTCATGCTCTCTTTCTCTCCACTCTAGCACCATCGTGCAAGTTTAAAATCAAATTTTGAGTCAATATATTTTTAAAAATTCAACTCAGAGACTTGTATGTGGGTTGTTGTGTAGATAGTTGTGTGTAGGGATCTATATATGTGGGATGGATTTTCCCTGATCACATACATTCCTACTTGTACATGGCCTGATAAATTACAACCAACATACACCCTAGTTTCTAATTTATGCCTTAAAATACTAAAAGTTTGAAGCCTAAATTAAAAGTTTAAACCAATAGAAATGAAGAGAAGGGAAATAAGACTTACTTGGTCCAGACGGTTGTCAATTTTTTCACTTGTATCTCCTGCAATCGGTAGTTGAAGATCGAGAGAAATTTGGTCCAAAATGCACTATTTGGGTAAAAAATACAAATGCTATGGTAAATTGGTTATTTTTTTTACTATTTATAGAAAAATTGTACCCACGTTACATAGTTTTGCTTAATTTTTGGCCTACATGGAGTAATAGTGCAGTGGGAGTTGATTTTGGTGGTTTTGTCCAAGGATTCTTGTGGTTATAATATTTTGTCGCTCGTTCGTGACTTTGGCAGGTATCCTCTTGACCAACATATAAGATAGGTCGTCCATCCATTTTTGCATTTTTTGCATTATCCTATGCCTGTGATCCATATGCCTTAGGTACGAACCCACTTATTAGTGACACAAAACCTTTTGACTATTGCTAGAAGTGTCATTAGTAAATGGTAGAGACTTACCAAACATGGGAGCCCTTGTTAGAACCTTTATGCCATTCGATGCCCATGCATAGATTTTTCCGTAGGACTAGGAGTTCCTTATAGCTAATATGAATTTGTGTTCAAACCTCATTTCTTACTCATAAGCATGCTGACCTATACCTATGGGACTCCCATGAATATTGTTTAAGATCTTTTCCAACTCTCTTAAAAAAAGAAAAGATTATCGAGTGAACTTGTCTCTTTCATGCTCGTTAATTGGATTTGAAAGGACGTCTATTTGGTGTAAGTTTAACCCTTTTTCAGAATAAGTAGACTAATGTTGAAAAAGGAATACTCTACTCACTGTTGGATAGAAGACTTCTCTTGGGTATTGTTTTATACTTTTTCGTTCCTAAGGGACTAAATTTACGAAAAAAGGACATTCTTTGGAGTTAAGTTGTAATTTCATCTCATTCTCTTACTTGCAGTATTGAGCCTATTATCGATTCCCACTTTCACATTATAGGCCTATTATCTCATCAGTTTGCATCATCATCCAAGAAGAGCCTTGTTTATATCCGTTGCATCTTGACACCCTATACCTTATGAGGAAACATTCCCCTGAGTGTCCATATCCTGCATGCACCTCCTTGCATTGAGCATAGGTATGTTCCACTGTTGGAGTTAGTTGCTTACTCCTGACACTCATTTCCTCCTCTGTATCATACCATTCATTTGTCTATGAAAAAAAAAAATGTGGGTTAGAAAATAATATTATCTCAGGTTGGCAGCATTCATGTCACCTTTGAATAGAGCACAAACTTTTGAGTCCACTTGACATCCAAATTTTGGGGTTTAGCATGACCTTAGGAAGCTGAGCTCGTTACTTAGAGTTTACTCCTCTGACTAGTTACTCTCCTAGTCCCTATGGAGATTTTTATTGGTGCCTCCTACATCACAAAGTTTGATCATTGAGTCTATGATGCCAGAGTCCTCCATATGTCTCATGCTCTTTTTCAAAGGATGTGTTTCAACCTGTGTCGACCATTTCTCAGAACTCTTGACTTTGCATGTCAGTCATACCCGTAGTGTGTCTCATATTTACATGAAGTTATAGTCCTATCATGCACCTTGGTCCTACTTTCATTATAGGTAGGTAATCTTGAACCCAATAGTCAACATCTCCTCATTGGTCGTTGACTTGGGGGCTTCCCTTGTGTTAACAACAAGAAATATATTCATACAATGTGATCCATGCAGTGTCTTGGATGCCATTATCCTTATTGGTGGTTTCCTCACCTTTGTCGGCAATTTTCATTATTGGTTGTTATTCAGAGGGTAATTTTTGTGCATTACTTGCATCTGGTGCATGTGAAAGACGCACAGGGTTCTTGGTTCGTGAACATGTTCTTCGTCCAAGTTCCTCCAAATCATCAAGATATTTCTTTGTACCTCATGTTGACTGATGAGATAATCCTTAATGCTCTCCTCTCAGTGAGTCTCCTTCCATCTAATTCAGCTCATTTATTTTGGAAATGAGGCCTAGAGTCTTGTGAGTACCTAGAGGCTTGCAATCATCATTGGCAGGTTCTCTCACCATTGACATTTGGGAATACATAAATGTCTCATGATCGATGGATTCTTCAAGTGTTCAACCTCAACACATTTATTCACACTTGTAATAATGTACTAGGTGCCTTGATACCTACTTTCATTATCTACAGGTTGTCTTGTGTTTGTTAATGGTATACCTTAATGACTGGTAATCAAACAAAGTCTCATTATGTTCGACCTAAACTACTTTATTCACATGATGTAGACTTGCACCCATGGAAGATTGCGTAGAAGAATTGAAGACATCAGTTCATAGTTGCAGCTCTCCTAAGTTGTTGCTATCATTCATTAGACCAACACCTATATGACTTTAGCGATCATGAAGATCAGATTGTACTCCATTGTATACATATATCTCTAGATTGATTTTGAGACTAGTTTTTACTAGGCCTTGTTTGTGACTATGACATCCTACAACATGTATCTACCTTTGTATTTCCTATTCATAGCCATGAACAGTTGTTTGGTATATTTCCACATGGATCTGCAATGTAATTCAAATCGACAACCATGTGAACAAATTCATTATGGATTGAAATATTCTTATGAGTAACTAGCTCGTCAAGCTAGGCCTCCATTACTCCACTTCTAGGAATTATAATGTATTTCTACCATCGTAGATACTCCTATGACCTCACACATTAGGGGGCATATGTTATAGCAATATTTTCCTCACCCCATGCATCTTTCCCAAAAGGCCTTTCCCATTTCCCTATGCAGACTTGAAGTCCCTTTTTGCAATTCCTAGAGCTAAAAATCATATTTTCCACATATATACGCCCTAATAGCTATACAACATGCATATACGCAGGTTGTACCATTACAACATGCATACATCAAGTTTTATGCCCAAAATTAAAAATGGTGTCGGGTTTCCATGTCACGTCACGAGATCCATGATCCTTGACATTCCATATACTGGAAACATTCTTACTCGGCCCTTCAGTTCCATTTGAAGGCTATAAATGGGCCATGTCCAAGTTGTGGAGGGAGGAGAAGAATTCAACTTTGAGAGCAAAGTTACACTCGAGAAATTATTCACTTCATATTGAGTCTGCATCCCTTTGTCCTTTTAAGTCTGAACACATTGTTCAACCCCCAAGCTCTCCCCTCTTTGATAAAGAACCTCATTGTCTCTCTTATATGAGCTTGCCTTTGGTGGAGGATTGAAATGGTGGGGGCCCAGCTGGAAGGGACTTATTTTCTCGGTTCCGAGATGTGTTGACACGGAATTTTTTCATTCATACACTTCTCTTGATCATATTTTAATAGACATACTCTTTTATCATCTAATTAATGTCTTGCAAGTATTTGAATTATTATCCCATGGGAATATTTGTTATGAATATTGATGGATTATGTTATTATATGTGCTAATTTTATCTATTATCACCATATGCTTGTGTATCCTGGTTGTTGAGGACAAGTTATAGGTGTATAGTTTTGAGTCGAGTGCTCAACGATGGTCTTCTTCGAACATCCGGATGAGGTAGGTTTTTTATCTTGTCCTGTTATCATATTTGTTTATATAGCATACTTGAGACTAGAGTTGATTTATGTTGTCATTCCATCTATTGTGGTTTACCCCGTGCCATAGAGTGATTTTCCTCATAACAATGAGATGATGGATAATTTCACCTAGATCCTTCGACGACCACCAACAACAATGAAGGCACCTTCAAACAACAGTCACTTTGGAGGTGTGATGCCATTTAAGGTAAATGTTAACTTTTATATTCCTTTATTTGAAGACCAGATAGATGTCGATGCTTTCGAAAAATGATTAAGTCTGCTAGAGAGTTATTTCTCTATCCAAAAAATTTCCAACAGTGAAAAAATCACCTTCGCATTCCTTAAGGCCCTTCCCCATGTTAGAGATGGGTGGGAGAATTACTGTGAGAAACATGTCAAGGATGAGTCTACAATTTGTAAGCCAGGACCCACTTGGGCGGATTTTGTTGATGCTCTCAAGGAGAAATACTACCCTATTGGAAACTATGATGACCAGTACACGAGATGGACAACTCTGCATCAGGAGAGAGACAAGATGATTCCAAAGTACACCAACATATTCCATACCTTGCGCATAAAGATTTTTATTAAAGACTCTGAGCGACACCTAGTTTTAAATTACTGCAGTGGCCTACACAGGTACATCCAAACAAACATGTATTTCCTAGACATATCCTCACTAGGATCCACTTACTAATATGCTATCAAGATCAAGCAGAAGTTCAAGAAAAAGAATAAGCTAGATTTTGGTTCTGTAAACCCATCGCAGTAGAATCCTGGTAAGGGTGGCTCTAACTCTCAGGGAAAAAAAAATAGCAAGATTGGCCAATCCTAGGAAAACTATTCCAAGCCCCGATGTCACGTGGTTTAAAATGTCACATCAATAACTCGTGGGAAGGATGGAAGTTGGTCAAATCACCCCACATCACTGGTCCAGGTACTTTCCCAGATGACGTATCAAAAGGACATCGTCACATAACTAACTCGAAGCTCATCATTGAAAATGGATTGATGAATCATGGCACACCAATGTGTTATGACAGTAATTCATGATTAAAATGCAAAGGCTATCAAATTTTAGATATGAATCATTTTATCCTACTCTGGGAAATTGCCATCTTATGCATAAGAAAAACAAGCTCGACCTGTGTTGATTTCCTGAGTCCTGTAAATTCAAGGGTGGAAAAATCGCGGTCTCTTCAAAGTCTGGAAGGTATGGATAACACTCATCAAATGGTGTCTGGCGCGACTAGGTTCTCAACTAATGTGCCAAGCTGGTCAATAAGAAAGAAAGAAAGATGGGTCTTGCAGATACTGGCAACTAAATTTCATACCGAACCTGCAACTGAGATGGAGTCAGGGGTCAGATTAAACCCCGTTATGAGGGATCTCATCATAAATGAGCAGGCGGACAACACCTACAATCTAGCTGCAAAGAGGAAAAGGAGTAAAAGGCGGAATATGGAGGCCAAAACTGAGATGATAGAGAGCGTTGGAGAAAATATCGCTTGGTTGAGTACCCTAGAGGAGGAAATCACCAAGCTGAGGTAAATCCTCAAGTAAATTTAGGTGCATTTCAGAAAGTTTTGGATAGATGGAGGCTCAAGAAAAGGGATTCTTGATATGGCAGGCATGTTACTACCGGTCCCTTTAAATAGGATAATCGTTCTTCTTTTTCGTAACTTGTATCTATTTTAGAATTATGAGGAAGTCGGAACATTTCAAATTCCACGATAAAATCATCTATATGTGTTTGGTCCCAAGGGTATAGAAAAGATGGAGAAAAAAGGAGCCTGCCCTCTGTGTAGGAAAACTTTGTAAATCTCTGGAGCTGGAATGAATACATGAATGCAAAGGCAGATTTTGGACTTTTTTATGAAAAGATTTTAACTGGTAGTGTTATGAGTCTCGTTTTCTCGCATAGTGTGTGATTCCTGTTATTCTGCATTTCGTTTTTGCTTTCCTCTGTCTAAATTGAGAAATTAAAAGTCCATAATTCATTATTCAGTGCTCTCGACTTGGTGATTTAGACTATGTTTATCTCTTCTAAACCATTTGAGAATTCATTACGATAATGCTCTGATAATAGTTGTGTGTTTCTTTTCTTCTGATACCACCTAAATTTTCAAGTATAAACTCAGAAGTCACTTCCTCATTTAGCCTTTTCCTCTTGATTGTTTTCATGATTTGGCAATGCATCCTACATTTCTGACCTCATAGCCCAAAGGTCATCTTCAGTTCTTCAACAATTTTATTAAAAATCCCCAAAACAAACCAAATCTAGCAATCGATTCCCATAGATATATCAAGTGACACAAGAGAGCCCTCTCCAAGTTGAGCAGGCTAGTGCCTCAGCTCTAAAGCTGGTTGAAACAGTTACCTCTATCGTTTGTTTATTCAGCCGGACATAATTACAAAGTGCTAACATTTTGGTGCCGTTGTTGGGGATGAAATTGAAAATTTTTCCCTAGGAAGAACGACATGGTTGAGTTCTAAGGTCTGAGAGCAGCAGACACTTAGGAACATATTGGTTGTATTCCTTCTCTGGCGACTCCACATCAGTCTGAAGGCAAATCCACTGATAAAAGAATCCTGAATTTCCAAAAGGTGACTCCACTCTCAATGCTTCAAGCACAAGACAAATACTTCACTAAAAGATGAGACCCCTTGACAAGGGCGAGGAAAAGCATCATGAAGGAAAACATGTACTCAAAATGGGACCTCTTCCAAAGCATTTTACTTTTCATTTTTAGTTGCCTCTGCTCCTTCCTTGAACATGCCAAACTAATTTTCCTTTACATATTGTATTTTAACGATGATCATGAAAGACTTGCAATTATATTTCCTCCTCTCTACATAGCACATGCATACCCTCACCTTGTCGTTGGTTCTGATAAAAAAATTTCACCTTGGCCATGCAATGACAATGACCAAATTGATAAATCCCATGAGACCCATGCTGATGTTTCTTCCACAGTTCTTGTTCCAACATCTCCCAAGGCCCGGGATAGATATATACCCTTAAAGCAACCCCAAACCCTTCATGATTTCCCTCCAAATTACTATGAGTATCTACTTGTGTTTGACAGAGAATCTAATATCATCTCGGCTGAAAAGCACATTCAAGGGTTTGAGCATTTTATAGATTTATTTGAGATTTACCATGATGATGTGTGTATGAGAGTTTTCTCTCAATCCTTGAAAGGAGACACCAAACACTGGTTCAAACATTTACATCCAGAAACCATCAGCTCATGGGTGGAATTGAAGAAGGTTTTTTTTAAGTTTTGGGGCAAGGAGAAATCCTTAGAACTACAACTCACTGAGTTCTATGCCTTGAAAAGACACAACAATGAAGCTATTTCTTTATTCAATAGAAAGTTCTCTAGCATCTATTATAATTTGTCTAAAGAAATTCAACCCTCTGAAGCTGCTGCCATGCTCCATTATGAAACTACTCTTCATCCATATTTTTCTTTCCTCCTGATGGAAAGAAGACTGGAGTCCTTACAATAAATGTTTAGTGATGCTTAGGACATTCAACACAACATCCAAGCATGTAAATAGATCCAAAATGAGGGGTTGAATGCTCAAGAACATGAAAGTAAATATGAACAGAAAATAGTTGATTGGAATCTTGAGCATATAATTGATGATATCATAGGTTCTCTCGAAGTTTCCAATGCTAATGATTTTGTAAAGAATTATATTCCACTTATTGAAAGAAGAGATGTTGATTTAGCTTCTTATCCATCCCATGATAAGCAGGGGGATTATGGTTTTATGTATTCCTTTGTAGACAGTCAAGAAGATGAATTTGCAAATCAGTTTGTTGAAGAACATGTTGACGTTCCAAGGATGTTCTTGTTAGATGACATTGCATATGTTGTTGATTTACCTATATATGATGAATACGATGATGATTGTCATGGTGACTCCTTGGAACAACCAACTGCATGTTCCCTATCAGAAAAAAAAAAAATTCAACAGTATAGTGAAATGACTCAACCTACATATCACAGTTGTAGAGGAAAGGATATCAGATCAGTTGAAGGAGATTCTCCGCCTTTATGTTTTGCTGCATTTAAGTTGTTGAAAGAGAACTCTAAAATCATCATTGAGGAAAATGAATCTGTGCTTATGCAAAACCACGCTAAATCATTGGAGCAGAATAACAAGATATCAAAAAACTCTTTTCATGTGCTTGAAGACCCTATTACTTGTGCTGAAATGCAGCTATCTATTGGGGATAAAATTGAAGACAGTTTCAAATCAGGTGGGACAACCCTACCATTATGTTTTGCTTCTTTTGAATTATTGAAGAAAAATATTTGTAGTATCTCACGTTAGGAATCCTCCAGGCATGAGAGGAGTGGTGATGATAATTCTATGAACAATCACATAAAAGGTTATGTCAGCTCAAATTTACAATCTATGTTCAACTATCAGCCTGAAAAGGAAGAAGAAGTTGCTCCATAAAATATTGTTCAAGGTCATTTTCTTTCTCTCGAAATCAATATAGATTTTCAACATGAAAAAGTGTTTCAAAGTGTTTTCTATTCCCTTGAAAATGACGTGGTGGTTCAATTTATAAACAACATAGACATGGATGAGGATTCTGAAACTGCATCTATGGAAACATCCAGCAATGAACAAACAAATGACATAGATTTTCAGGAAAGAAACAAAACAATGTATGCCACTTTTCAATCAGAAATACAAAAAGATAATGAAGAGGCAGTGGTTTTATTTGGTTCATTTGAAAATCATGGTTTTGAAAATGCATCCATGGGAACTCTAGACTGTGAAATAGTGCATGATGTTAGCTTTTCACATTTTCAAGAATATTATGAGCAATAACTTATTTCCATTCATTCATTTTAAAGTCAAAATGACAGTCCTCAAGCAGATTTCCAGAAGTTTAATGAAACCAAATCAGAGTTGTTTGATGAACAAGAGGATGCACATAATATGGCTGTCACATTTGAAGATGTTCAAGAATGTATGAATGTTTTTTTTGATATGCATGGGAGAGTATAAAAACCTATTGCTTCCATTTCATTTGAAAATGTTCTCAAATCAGAAGAAATAGAGCAAGAGAAGCAAATTCTTATGAAAAAGTATTTCCTTTCTGTTTTTTCTCATCAAGAAGAAATGACTTTTCATGGTCTCCAAGATCCTGTAGCCATCCTATTACAATCATCATTGAAGGAGGAGGTTATTTTATTCATGAATTCAAGTTTTGGATTTAGCTTGTGTTTTCAGCTGCCATCTTTTACATTTGTCTGCCTACTTAAGAAAGATGTGATCGGGGAAAAATCGGGAGGCCAGTTGCTTGATTGGTTGCATTGGCACTTTAGCATCACTTGATTGAATATTTCATCTCAGTAGTTTTAGAATAGATAGGAGTGTGAAAATAATCTTTTCGGTCAAGCATTTTTCAGTTTGAGTTTTCTAGTACTAGATACAGTTAGTTTTCAATAATATAGTCGAATGTACAACATCCAGTCAGAAACAGTGCGCAGAGCTTGGTTTTTAGTCAATGCTAGCAACATGGTAGGAGCAGGGTACACACATGTTTTGGGAGCAGCCCAATGGATCAATAACTAGGTCTACGAGTTCTTTGCTACCTCACAGGGAGGACAACATCCCCAGTTGGAGCCAATGTTATCACCTTAACAATTTTCATATCGGGATCTAAAATTTTTGTAAATTTAGTGAAATGTTATACCACAGTAGAGGCATGATAGTTTAGGGGGCAGGGATATATCCCACGACATATAGAAAAATATAGTGGAGGCGGAAAGGGAGTAGCTCAGCAGACCGTCGATTTTGAAGAATCCCAGATCCACGGTTGAGGCCCACATCGGGCCGACAAATAGCACGGAACTTAATTTTGCGAAGGCAGACCGAGGAAAACCATTATGGTTTTGATGGGGAACATGTGGTGCTCTTACACATGCATTGGGGCAGAGAGAGGATTGCCCGAAACCACTTTTCCCACAGCCCCGATGTCACGTGGTTTAAAATGTCACATCAATAACTCGTGGGAAGGATGGAAGTTGGTCAAATCACCCCACATCACTGGTCCAGGTACTTTCCTAGATGACGTATCAAAAGGACTTTGTCGCATAACTAACTTGAAGCTCATCATTCAAAATGGATTGATGAAGCATGGCACACCAACGTACTATGAGAGTAATTCGTGATTAAAATGCAAAGACTATCAAATCTCAGATATGAATTGTTTTATCCTACTCTGGGAAATTTCCATCTTATGCATAAGAAAAACAAGCTTGACCTATGTTGTTTTCCTGAGTCCTGTAAATTCAAAGGGTGGAAAAATTGTGGTCTCTGCAAAGTCTGAAAGGTATGGAAAACACTCATCAAATGGTGTCTGGTGCGACTAGGTTCTCAACTAATGTGCCAAGCTGGTCAATAAGTAAGAAAGAAAGATGGGTCTTGTAGATACTGGCAACTAAATTTCATACCGAACCTACAACTGAGATGGAGTCGGGGGTCATATTAAACCTCGTTATGAGGGATCTTGTCATAAATGAGCACGTGGACAACACCTACAATCTATCCACAAAGAGGAAAAGGAGAAAAAGGCAAAAGATAGAGGCCAAAACTGAGATGATAGAGGGTCTTGGAGAAAATCTCGCTTGGTTGAGTACCCTGGAGGAGGAAATTACCAAGCTGAGGTAAATCCTCAGGTAAATTTAGGTGCATTTCAGAAAGTTTTGGGCAAATGGTGGCTTAAGAAAAGGGAGTCCTGATATGACAGGCCTGTTACTAATGGTCCTTTTAAATAAGATAAGCGTTCTTCCTTTTTGTAACTTGTATCTATTTAAGAGTTATGAGGAAGTCAGAACGTTTTAAATTCCATGAGAAAATCCTCTATATATGTTTGGTCCCAAGGGTATAGAAAAGATGGAGAAAAGAGGAGCATGCCCTCTGTGTAGGAAAAATTTGTAAATCTCTGGGGATGGAATGAATACATGAATGAAAAGGTAGATTTTGGACTTTTTTATGAAAAGATTCTAACTAGTAGTGTTATGAGTCTCGTTTTCTCTCATAGTGTGTGATTCCTGTTTTTCTGCATTTCATTTTTGCTTTCCTCTATCTAAATTGTGAAATTAAAAGTCTAGGATTCATTATTTAGTGCTCTTGACTTGGCGATTTAGACTATGTTTATCTCTTCTAAACCATTTCATAATTCATTACCATAATGCTCTAATAATAGTTGTGTGTTTCTTTTTTTTTTATACCACCTAAATTTTCAAGTATAAACTCAGAAGTCACGTCCTCATTTAGCCTTTTTCTCTTGATTGTTTTCATGATTTTTTAATTCATCCTACATTCCGGACCCCATAGCCCAAAGGTCATCTTCAGTTCTTCAAAATTTGTATTAAAAATCCCCAAAACAAACCAAATCTAGCAACCAATTTCCATAGATATATCAAGTGACATGAAAGAGCCCTCTCTAAGTTGAGCAGGCTAGTGCCTCAACTCTAAAGTTGGGTGAAAAAGTTACCTCTGTCATTTGTCTATTCATCCGGATAGAATTTAGAGAGTGCTAACACCACCAACAAATAAGGGTAATGGGAAGTTGAAGAAGGACACTAGAAATTGGTGTGAGTTCCATTAAAGCCCTTGGCACAATACTTATGAATTTTGCTCCAAGCACTCATTGTTGGATGAGACAAAAGCCTCAAGGTCATATGTTGACTCAGACTTTGATTCAAAACTGGAAAAGGGAAAACAGATCATTGACACAGAACCCAGTGTCACCATCTCTACCACAAAATTCCAGCCATAGGAACCATAGGATCCTGGAGAAGGGGAGCACCTCTTCCACTTGCGGATGTGGATGAAGGCGACCCCACTCCATTTCATTGTTGACAATGATAGCCAGAAGAACCTAATATTAGAAGGTGTCTTCAAGAGGTTGAACCTAACAACTACACCACATCCTCAACCATACACCATCGGTTGGCTCAGCCAGGGATGGGACATCTGTGTCAACCAACAATGTTGCCTGCACTACAAAATCAAACCCTTCAAAGATGAGGTATTGTGTGATGTTTCCCCCCTTGAAGTTTGTGATTTTTTGTTAGGACAACCATAAATTTATAAGAATCATGATGTATACAAATCTAGGCCTTGTAGTGTCATTATTACTTTGGGATATAAACTCTACAGGGTATCGAATGTAGTCCCAACTATTGTGGTCTCTTTGATCTATGCGAAGTAGTGCAGAAAGGTGGTCTCTCAAACCAAAAGATTTGTCCTCTTTATGATTCGGTTGGAAGGTGAATGGAAGGTCATTGAAACTGCCAAAAACCCTGCACGAGGTCTCCCTACATAGTAGCAATAGGTGGACAAGATATTAGAAGAGCACAAAGACATATTTCCCTTGCCTATTGGAGTGCTTGTGCACTATTAAGTAAATAAATTAATTGATTTGACACATGATGCTCCTCTTCCTAATGACCCTATGTGTGTTCTGTTATGGAGAATGAAGAAATCAAACGTTGTATCGAAGAGCTAATTATGAAGGGCGATATTATACCAAGCTCCTCACCTTGCAGGAGCCCAATTGTTTTGGTACATAAGAAGGATGGGAAATGGTGGCTTTGTATTGATTATAGAGCCCTGAACAAGATCACAGTCAAGAATCGGTACCCAATCCCCTAGATTCATGATATCCTTGATGAACTCAAGGGAGCCAAGTTTTTCAGTAAGATTGATCTAAATTCAGGCTACCAGAAGGTGTCAATTGAGAAAATTGATGTATGGAAAACAACCTTCAAGTATAAAGAAGGTATCTTTGAGTGGTTGGTCATGCTTTACAGGTTAACTAATTCCACAACCAAATTCATGCAGATGATGGATGAGATATTGTGGTCATTCAAAAACTCCTTTGTGGTCGTATCTCTGGATGGCATCCTCATCTTCAACAAAACTTGGGAGGAACATTTGAAGCATATTCAATAGGTATTTGGCACCCTGTGAAAACACAAGTTATATGCCAATTTGAGAAGTGTTCCTTTGACATGCAAAGAATCCAATAATTGGGATACATCGTGGATGATCAGGGTGTGCATGTGGATCTAGTGAAGATCTAGGTCATCCACGATTGGTTGGAACCAAAGAAAATGACCAAGCTATGCAGATTCTTAGGCCTTGCCAATTTCTACCACAGTTTTGTGTTGGGATTCTCTCATATCGCTTGGGCCCTAAGCCAGGTGACCAAGGGTGGAGAAAAGTCCAAGCTTGTGTTGGCTACATCCCAACAAAAAGCATTCAAGGATTTGAAATTCTTCCTCTTCTCAGCACTAGTCCTTATTCTACCATACATGCAACAACCATTTGATATTTCGACAGATGCTTCAGAGTATGCTATCGGTGCAGTCCTCACTTAGTATGGGCATCTAGTAGCCTATCACAGTGAACAACTATCTAATGTTGTTCACAGATACCCCACCTACGACAAAGAGATGTACCCCATTGTACAGGCATGTCGACAGTGGAAGCATTAAATTCTGGGCAAGGAAACAATCATCCACACTGATCATAGGCCTTTTAAATTCATGCAGACACAATGAAAGTTATAGAATGACTTCCCTCAAAAGCGATCGATCAGAAGTGATCCACTTGAAAATCAAGTACAAGAAGGGAAACACCAACCACATATTGCCTCAGTCGAACCCCGATTGTGGCGCTAACCATAGTTCTTAACGCATTTGGGAATGAGATGTCCAGGTGGCCATAATTATACAATAATGACTTTGAATTTCCTGTTGCCTATCAGTCATTGAGCATAGAAAAAATAGTTCCAGACTTTCATCTCTAGGATGGATTGGTATTCCATCTAAGCCATATCTTCATTCCTTCAAGCGAGCATGCAAAGATGTTATGGGAAGCGAATTACAGCCATGCAACATGACATTTTGGTGTAGAAAAAATAGTGGCAGCACTACAAAAACATTTTTATTGGTGAAGCTTCGAAAAGATTTCTACAAGTACATCAGATGCTGCATTACCTGCGCGATTTCCAAGCCCGCCATCAAGAAACAAGGGATATACATGTTTATTTTTCTATATGAGATAATATGAGATGATATATGATCAATATATTATTACAATGATGAGTGTTACATATATAGAGAATATATGGTGACCATCCATGAAAGGATGCATCCCTTGGATAATCAATAACTATTTATTATTATCATTTACTTATTATATACATTATTTAATAATCAAACATCAACACTCCCTCTCAACAAGGGAGACATTTTCCATTATGCCAATCTTGTCTATGAAGTACACAAACTTCACCCTAGACTCATGACACTTGTCTATCAGTCTTGGGATATGTCTCTCTCCTACCTGAACCAAGGAGAAAATCCTTCTATGAATCTCCCTCTAAGACAATTGAATCTCTTTGAGATCAGGCTCACTCTTGGTCCACATGTGATAGAATCCATCATCTTGAGTCTTTATTATTCCTTGTCAAATCACCATGACTAGGAAAAAGTATACACCAGGTTCGTTCACCACAGGTACACCCCTGTGAGTGAATGTCATCTTGATGCTAACTAACACATGGAAATCACCTCAAGCACCTTGAGTCCATATTATTCCTTGTCATGATCAAGTTTGGACTACGCCTGGGCCCTATTTACCACAAGTACACCTTTTTATAAATGTATCCTATCTCCCTTGGTCTGCAACCTGATCTAGGAGAAGGTCCACCCAATGATGAAACATCAACACTCCCTCTTAGCTAGGGAGGTATATTTCCATAGTAGTACAAAACTACTATCCAATGGTACACAACCACTACTAGTAGCACACAGTTACTTTCTAGTGACACACAATCATTGCCAATGGTACACAACCACTGTAGTACTACACAACTACTATCCATAGACACACAATATATGCCAGTGGTACACAATCACCATAGAATCAAAAGGTTCATCGCACATGGCACTCCCATGTGGACTTCTAGAGGCTACTCCCTCTAGGAATACTAGGGTCAACTCCCCATAGTGTGTGACATCAATGTAAACTCCCTTGATGTGACCTCATGTGCTCTCCACAAGGGATGTGTCCTCATGTGCTCTCCGTAAGGGATGTTGGGATATAATCCAAAACCCACTTATCCCTCTCAGATAAGTGTCCGCACATACCAACTCAACTCAGTCACAGAGTAGTATGATCTGGAGAATGTTTTTCACATATGGCACTCCCGTGTGGACTTCTAGAGGCTACTCACTCTAGAAACACTAGGGCCAGCTCCCCATAGTGTGTGACGTCAAGGTCAACTGCCTTGACATGTTTTCATGTGATCTCCACAAGGGACGTGTCCTCATGTGCTCTTCACAAGGGATGTTGGGCTATAATCCCAAACCCACTTGTCCCTCTCAGATAAGTGTCCTCATAGATCAACTCAACTCAGTCACAGAGGAGAACAATTGGGAGAATGTCTCAGAAAGTTGCAAACATTAACACTCCCTCTCAGTGAGGGAGGCATTATTTTCCACACCAGGTCTATCACAGAAGTACTTGAACTTTGTCTTGGTAAGGGATTTAGTAAGAACATCAACAACCTGCTCATCTGTAGGAAGGTACTACACCAGTAATTCCTTCCTTTACACCATGTCTCATATGTAATGGTACTTGATCTCAATGTGTTTCGATTTGTCATGAAACGCTGGATTCTCTAAGAGCTTCACACAACTTTGGTTATCACAATAAATAATGGTGGAATCCATCACATGTCCAAATATATATGAAAGGATATTGCGAAGCCACACTACTTCACAGACTTCCCAACTCAATGCAATGTACTCTACTTCTGCAGTGCTCAAAGCCACAGAAGTTTGTTTCTTACTACACCAAGAAACCATGGCAGATCCCAAAGTGAGGAAACACCCAGAGGTGCTCTTCTTCTCCACTACACTCCCTGCCCAATCAAATTCAGTATATCCTTGCAATCTCATTTCAATACTAGAATTATATCTCAGACCATGTCCAATTGTTCCTCCTAGGTATCTAAACATATGCTTCGCAGCAATCCAATGTGTCTGTCTCAACTGACTCATAAACTGGCTAAGTGCACTCATACATAGAAAATATATGGTCTGGTGTTAACCAGATACATCAATGATCCAATCAGCTGTCTATACATGATCAGATCAATCTCATCAGAATTAGAAGAAGACACACTTAGTTTCTTCATATTTGTTACCATTGGTGTTACCATGGGCTTACAATTCAACATCCCAAACTTCTTCAATATCTCAACTGTGTACTTCCCCTGACTCAGGAAGATATCATAAGTTCTATGCCACACCTCTAGTTCAAATAAGTAGTGCATCATACCAAGGTCCTTCATCTCAAACTCAAAGGCCAACGCATATTTTCATTCAACAATAAGGTTCATTGTATCGATGAGAAATAAATCATCAATGTAGAGGACCAAAATTAGGGACTCACCAATAATATTCTTGTAGTATAGGTTGAGATCAATAACACTTTTGTTGAAGACCAAAATCATCAGGTGTCCATAAATCCTCACATGCCAAGCTCAATGTGTCTGCTTGAATCCATACATGGCCTTCTTCAACCTGCACACATGAGACTCCTTCTCATGTATCACACAACCATATGGTTGCTCAATGTATACTTATTCCTCAATCTCTCCATTGAGAAAGGATGTCTTCACATCCATCTGATTTAGTCTCCAATCCATGGATGTTGCAAGGGAAATAATCATCTAGAAATAAGTGTATCGAGCAACAAGAGAAAATGTATCCTCATAATCTATTCCCTCCACCTAAGAGAATCCTCTAGCAACAAATATCACTTTGTGCTTCTCAATGCTCCCATCAACTATTTGTTTGATCTTATATATCCACTTGGAAGTCACTACAAACTTCCCCTCATGTCTCATAAAAATATCCCACATGTCATTATTCCTGATGGATTGATACTCCTCCATCATGGCATCTCTCCATACTGTTTGACCAGATGCCTCCTCATAATAGGAAGGCTCAAAATGAATGATGTGGCTCATAGTTGTGGCATGTTATCCATGATTTTGGTCGTCATGATGATGTATTGATGATGGTGTACTCAGGCTCTTCATAAGAACTTTCTCCTGAGAAAAGTTACTTTCATCTGTTCCCAGAAAACTCATTTTTGAAGAGGGTTCGCAGGCTGCTAGTATCCCAGAGTGCGAGAATGCCAGATTATCGCAGGCTTCTTTAAGCTGGGGTGCGAACTTCTCGCACTGTGTTGAATAGCCAGGGTGCGAACTCTTCCTAAAGCATGGAAAAAGATGAATTCTCGATGTTTCTAGAAGGGAATCTTCTAGAAGGATGGGTTGGAATTCGAATGGTTATCCTTGTACTGGATTCTCTGATATTGTGGGATCATTCTTATCCAAGTAACTAACTCATTCTCTCCTATATATTGAGGGAATTCTCATGGAAAAGGTTAAGCAAGATTCATTGGAGAATTGGTGAAAGAATTGTGTGAAGGATTTAGCTTGAACAGTAGCTTGGAGACTCTAACAAGTCTATCAAGAGGATTTGATCTTCTTCATACAAGGATTGAGCAAGTGTGTGTGTTGGAGCTAAGAGCCATTCGAAAGGAAGCTTACGACATCAAGGTGATCAGGTTGTAATCTTTACTTTCAATCAATATGATACAGTGGCATCTCCCTTTCCCATAAAGCTATTCTCACTTTATTGTGTAATTCCTTGATCATACACATAAGTTAACTGTCAAATATATTTTTCTATCTTCACTTTGTTTGATTTGTTTTGTCTTGGTCTTGACCTCACGAGAGCACCGGAGTGAAGAGGGAGCAACAGAGACCCTAGGAAGCGATATAAAGGTATGTTACTTGTCTCTTCCTACTAGCTAATTCAATGGTCAAAACTTAGGGAAAGAGTCATGTCCTGTCCTGTTTTGTTCTAGATCCAGGTGGATCTAGGGAGATTTGTAAGTGTCCGCACCTACCGATTAATCCTATAACATGGCATATCATGAATATCTCTGAGGTCTCTTGCTCTCTTGGAAGGTACCATGAGAAGTTGCATGTCCTTCTGCCTCTTACAGATTCTGACGAGCCCATGTAGGTCTCTTATGACCTACTACAATATCTTTGGGAACATCAACTGGAGGCACAATATCAATGAGATCAATTGGATCAATAGGTGCAATTGTCTCCCTCTATACTTTAGGGTGAGGGGGAGAAGGCACAATCTCTTCCTATCTCTCACTATCAATCTCCATGTGAGATCCTCTATATCTCTTGAAGGATACCTCATGCTCAAAGGTAACATCTATGCTCACCTTAATCTGTCTATGACCAAGGATGTAGATTCAATATGCCTTCAAAAACTCATTGTACCCCCAAAATGTACCCTTTCTGCTTGAAGGGTCTAGCTTGGTCCTTTTCTCCTTGTGTACATGAATTTATACTGGACACCCAAATATCCTAAAGTGTCCAACCTTAGGATTCACTTTGGTGAAGGCTTCCTCGAGAGTCATGTTCCTCAAAGTCTTATGAGGAATTCTATTCTAAACATACAATGCAATCATGGATGTCGTTGCCTACATAAACATAGGTAAAAGTTGATCATGAATAATCGCCTTGACTGCCTCAACAATAGATCTGTTCTTCCTCTATGCAACCCCTTTTTGTTTAGGGTTGTAAGGAATGATGTACTCCCTCTTGATCCCAGCCTCAAACATCTCTAGGACACATCGAGGTTCCCTCATGGAACCAATTTCCCCCAAGACATATCAAGGTTTCCTCATGAAACCAATGTCTCCATTCCTTCATTTGACCATCTGAGGTATGTCAGGATGAAGTCCACATTTCCTCCTACTAGTCCATACAGGACCCTCCAGGTAGAATGTCTCATGATGTTGCCTCAAACATCAACACTGTTCCTCTTTCTAAGAGAACCCTCTTGCCACGAACCTTCTTCTCACAAAGTTCTTTGCAATTTTAATAGAATCAAATCCTCATCTTCATTAGGTGCACCCTTATTTAAATAGGCTCTCAAAATTTTACAGAGTTATTGTCATCTTCATTTTGTTTGTTTTTTCTCTCTAGAGGAAAAGTCAATATTAGTAAGCCAAGGATGGATTTTAACTCTACCATCCAAGTTATATTGGTGTATATTCATCTGGAGTTTATTGTTTTTCCCTTCTAGAGATTCATTCTCGATCTTTGACTTAAGATGCAAATGATTACCAATGAGATACGAAGGGTCACCAACGAAATGCATATGGTCACCAATGGGATGTCAACGGTAACGTTATTGTTTCTGAATGCTAACATGTGCAATATTCGCAGTACAATACCTAATTGATAAGGTAGTAAGTAGCCTTCGTCATATTCATATTTGAGAGGAAATAAAATATTAAGCTAGAAAAGAAATTGTGTATGAACTTACTTTTCCAATCGAAGATGGGAACATTGCCCACTGGCCTTGAATCCCATGGCCATAAATAAATTTTACTTTAAAATACTATGGATAACTCCAACACATATTTTAATATAAAAAATGAGAATAATTAATGGAGGTTGTGACTGCATGTTACTGTGATCAACGCTTCGTGAACAACACAAAGAGCAGAAGCAGATTTCATTCCATTTTGAATGTAGTTAACCTCATTGCAATGGCCTTAAAAGAGTTAATGATCATAGAACGGATGACCCCAAACACTTCAACAGAAAGAATAGTCTAAAGTTTTTCATTATCTTCTGTTCGTAACAAGTCCAACACTTTACCTATGGTTACAAAAATTTCTTGCATTTTCTTCCCAAAGACTTTCCATAAGTTGCATAGACCACGCACGTGGCCTATTGCAGGGTTAAACTATATGGAAAAATTGTTCAGTTCCATTTCTCAACTACTCAAATGGTAGAGGTTTCAACTTTGTTCCCGTGATTAGAACCTAGAGAAAAGTTCTGAATCCCTCCCTACATCAAAGGGCTATAGTCGAACAATGAACCATGTAAACCTCCACACTCCTCCTTCGCAGGTCCACGAAGGCTCTATGTAGCAACAACGTATGGAATAAAATAACAAACATTACACTTCACCATATGTCTCTTACAACCATGCAGTAGCAAATTTACACTACAATAATCCACTCTCATTTCCCTGGGCCCTCTCGTGAGGGATTCAAGCCCAGTCCCACTCTGATACCATGTTGATTTTTCTATATGAGATGATATATGATCGATATATTATTACAATGATGAGTGTTCCATATATAGAGAGCATATGGTGACCATCCATGAAAGGATGCATCTCTTAGATAATCAATAACTAATTATTATTATCATTTACTTATTATATATATTATTTAATAATCAATAATTATATTATTAATTATTAATCTAGGAGAATGTATTTTTGTTGTTGTCCAAACATCAACAATACACCTCTATGCCTACTCCATATAGGCCTTGGGATTCCATCTCCATGGATTACATGTCTAGTCTAACTTCAACCAAGCATGGGAGTGACTATGTCTTCATGGTCATTGATCGATTCTCTAACATGATAGTTTTGGAACCCTGCAAGAAGAGAATCATAGCTGAGGCCACCACCAAGATCTTCTTTGAACATGCTTGGGCTCATTTTTGGCTCCAACGAACCATTGTATCAGATAGGGATAGTAGGTTCCTGATCACTTTTTGGTCTAGCCTATGTTCAATGATGGACACCAAGTTGACCAAATTGATTTCCTTCCACTCATAGACTGATGAACAAACTGAGGTAGTCAACAAGATGATTGCCCATATCTTGAGGATGTACAATTCCAAACATCCATGCACATGGGCTGAAATCCTTCTTTATGTTCAACGTAGCTACAACAGATCCCTCCACAACTCTATTTTCCACAACCCTTTTCTGGTGTTCTTGGGGTTCCATCCATTGGCCCCCATTGACATAGATTTTTTTATTACAGTTGCATAGGAAAAGTCTTACCATGCTCAAAATGAAGTTGACCAATTAGCCAAATTTGTTAGCGAATCCAACACATCCAAAAACAATTTCATGATATTTTGTAGAAATCCAATGTCAAGTACAAGCAGAGCCACGATCAACATCAGGTACCACACAAGTTTCAGGTGGGAGATAAAGTATGGCTGCATTTGCAGAAAGAGTGCCTCAAAGGAATCCATCATAAGCTACACCCACTTCTATATCGGCCTTATACCACCACCAAGGTTGTGGGTGAGAATGCTTTTGAATTAAGTATTCCTCCTTTCCTTAGCTTGCACCTGATATTTAATGTGGAATTTCTTCGACCATATTTTCCACCTCTCCTGGACACTTTGGATGTGGTCAAGCACTTGGACCCTATAAAACTAAATATTGAATACATTGATCATGCGAAATTTGATCAGATCATGGACACCAAGATGAAGGGCACCCGCTAGAAAAACATCCAAATCTATCGGGTCGTCAAAGCAAGGCAATTTCTTCATCAGGGCAAGTGGCTCGCCAGGAGTCGGATTCAGCGGAGGTTTCCCCATCTGATGGAGAAACTTGATGCAATGGAGACAATTTCTTCCTAATGGGGGAGGAATTATTCAGGTGCACATTAGTTTCCACCCACCTATTCAATTGGCTCAAATTATAGTTTCCATCTTGGCAGTTTTTCTACAGTTTTTCGGGTCCCAAACTTCCGGGGCCATTTTGAGGCCCTAAACGACATTTTTTTGACTTGTGCACGTTCAATAAACCCCTATTGCAATGTATTGGTTCATTCAGAATGTGTACTCCTCAACTAGACATTTTTTATGGGGTATCGAGTGCCCCAAACAGAGATCGTATGCAAAAGTTGTGCCCTCGGGAAGTTGACGTATCAACTATCTCCAGGGGCCCACAAACCTTTTGGTGTTTCATCTTCTGGGGTTAGGGTTTTGGATTTTAGGGTTTTCTCATTTATGATTTATGTTAAAAAGGCCTTTGGAGCCTCATTGTAATCAACTTCTTGCGAATGAGCATAGCCGACACATATCTCTTCAGAGATAAGCTACCACCACTCTAGCTATCTTTGGTGCTTCGCATTTTACAATCTTTTGTATTCCAGACAGTCATTAATGGAATCTGAGTTTTATTGTATTACTATATTCCTTGCAATATCTATGTGTGTTTCCTTGTTATACCTTTGTTATATTTATTCCTTCATGTCGTTCTTTCTTCCTTCATGCCGTTCTCAAAATAATCTGGATCATAAGTACTTTGTTATCTAGTGATTTCCTTTACTGCAAATCAAGTTAGAAACTGACAAAGCAAAAATACATTGTTGGAATATTCAACTCAAATAAAGATTGCAGAAGCAATACTGGAAACCAAAAATATCATGCATAATACACAAATATATTATTTCCATCAACTAAACTTGTCATTAAAATAACTTCAAAACTTACAAGGGATCCCTTATCAGGAAAATGGCCCAAATAGAAAAAGAGATAAAGTACATCAAAAACCTGGCTGGCTTTATCTACTGCAAAACCTATTGTATGATCTTGTATGGATTCAGAGTGACTATTACGTTGATACTCGTGTTTCCTTGCTCTATTGGTGCAACTATAATGTTGAAACTCACACTGATTGCGTGACTATACCAAATACATGTACTTTTCCGCAACAACTAGTCCTTCTATTGTACCACTGTTCTCTCTCCCTTTGGCCTAAATATCTACATGGAAGTCCTTCTCCACCTATCCAAGATCTCCTTGAATCATAGTCCTTTATGATCCAATTCTCTCTATCTCAAATAAATCTTTCTCGATCAATTTGACAAAGTAAAGTATCAAGTGTAAAGTGTCTTCCTCCTTCACCCTAGCCTTGCTTTTATAAGATTGAGTTATGACTTAACCCTAATCTCCAAAGTGATTGACGATTAAGATTACTTCTCACCTCATTTGAGATCATTGGATTTTATTTAATTTACTAATGTTAATTAAAGCATTTCTTTAAATAAAACTCAACTTACTAATTAAAATAACTTTACTTTAATAATTCCTTTAATTAAAGTAAAGTCAAGGATATAATTCTTTGGATGATTTCCACACGTCTAGACACATAGAACTGTGTGGAAATACCTATCTGATGCTACCATGCATCAACATGAGGCATGACATACTGGGGGAACCAGGGTACGTCACCCCCTTGCCCACTTGAGTTTTTTATGTCTTACTCAATTTGAGAGCGAGCGATGTATAGGGAAGTGTTGAAGTGTTTAATGCACCGTGGCTCTATAATCGTGGAGGATGATACAACAAATGAGGTGTAGTATTATGCCTGGGTGAGGTAGGAGTTCGATGCTCTATAAATGATGTGCTTCATGGGAAGGAGGATTCTATTTATGGATAAGCAGGGTGGTCCAATTATGGTTAGTTCGACTTGGAAATGGCATAGACTTGATGACGAACAATTCCTTTTAGGGGGGATCTCACACTTATAGGTTAAGGTAGAGTTGGGTTGGATCAAGGAGGATAAACCAAGAGGGTCTCATGGCTTGGAGGTGGATTGGCTGGTGGAAAATTTTGGTGGATCCAGGTGTCTATCGAGCTGGAATGAGGATGCTGGAAAGAGTCAAGGGTGTCTTCTTCTATGTTGGTTCAACTTACCTTTCATTACTTAGGAAGGTGGAGGTGTTGTTTCTCATCTATAGGGATGTCATCAACATCCCTGTGTACGTTAGTGTCAAGCATCCAGGATGGTGTGAGGAGTGGTTAAAGGGGGAAAAGCTAGGAAGAATAAGGGGAAGGTAGGGGTTGGTAATGCATCCCCCTCATAGGCTTGGGAAACGATGACCAAGGTAGAATTTGAAGTATCTTAAGTAGAGAAGTGATACGAGGAAAAGTGTTATGTCAAAGTGAAGGAGGAGGTGGAGGATACAGTGATAGCTAAGATGGAATCAATGTCTAATGCTGAAATTATAAATAAGGTGTGAGAATGGGTGGAGGACCTAGTCTACTTCCAAACTCGAGATACAAAGTATTTTCATGTTGCTAAGATTTACTGGTTGGTCAAGAATTTGGTGGCCTAAGTGTTGGAGAAGGCCAAGGAGGACTAACAAGAAATTGTCCACACCCTTATAATTTTCAAAGGGAAATTCAAAGTGGTGGTGACATGAGAGGAGGGGAATGCAAAGCAGAGGGACAAATCTACCAGCTTGGTGAGGATGAAAGAAAATCCTATTAAGGTTGATAAATATCCACATAAACCAGAGCAGGCTCAAGCTGCGGGGGGGGACACTGAGCTAGGTGTTGGAGGTTTCCAAGGAGGAGTTCAAACCTCCTCCAAGCACAGGATAATGGGTCTAAATATTTATGTGTTTTTTAGTTACATAGATAGTATGCATAGTTGTCAATTGTTAAGGCTAAAAGTATCTTTTTGTAATACTTGGACCAAGGATACAATTAATGAAATATTATACTTTGATAATTCCAAGGAGGATCGAGTTTCCTGTGTAGGTAGGTCCCAACCAGGGAAATGGATGTATACATTTTTGTATATAATAGATAATTAGTCACTGGTTTTTAGATTAAAAACAACATTATCATTTTATGATCTTTGGGAAGAATATAGGCTAGAGGGTACCAAGATTAAGAGAAAAACACATTGTGATAATGAGAGGATCCAAGGGAATTGGCCTTACTGTGTGGGTATGTGCTTTCTTTCTTTCCCATCAGTTGAAAAACATGGCAACCATACCTTACTACATTATTGGATAGAGATGCATTCATTCCACCATGCCTTTTTCAGTTTAAGTGGTAGTTTAGATTGGAGGATGCCTTATTAATTATTTTGGTACTCGTTCATCAAGCTAATTCAAATTCCAAGACTTGGTCCTAAAAAAAATACAAGTGTACAATGGATGGTGCAGGTGTACAAGCTTATTTTCGTGCTCATTTTCAAAGCTAATCCAAATTCCAATGCCCGGTCCTACAAAAGTTACAAGTGTATGATGAATGAGGTTGTGAATGACATGTACTAAGTATTCATAAAATCTAGATTGTTGTCAAAACACTAACATAAACTATTTTCACGTTGTAGATTATATCTTTTTCCTTCTACCATTTTTTGATAAATTTATTATCAAAGTTTTTTGATAAGGTCGGTGTGACCTTTAGCGGACTACAATTAAATGTGGGAAAATGGTAGTACCATGAAAAGTGTGGAAGTTGATTTAGTTGTTGTAGCTTGACTTAAAATTCAGTCCTCCCACAGTCCCACCCCACGACTTGAATTTAAATGAAGTCCTGCCACCCCACCGTGGTAAATGTTTGACATTGGAGTTTTCTTTTTGAAGGAAGCATATGTAATGGTAATTATTTGAACATGTACCAAAATCCAAAACATGGTAAAAATCCTGGAACATTTAAAGATATGCAAAAAGTCAGAACTATGGAGGATTACTAGGTTAGATGATTGAACTTGCTCAACTAGGTTATCAAAGAAAACTCTTTCTTCAAATCAATGGACTATGCATTTTTGCTAGGTGCTCTAGGTACTTTATATTGGATATGCAACTTCTACCATAAACCATTGTTTAAAAAACATGCAATTATATAACTCACAACAAGCATTGAACAATTCATTGTCTTTTATAGAAAGGATAATACCTTGTGAAATTGTAATTGCCAAGCTTATGCATTGTAGATATATTGTCAAAGTTTATTTTCTTATCAAGTAGTCACACTCGCTGCAATTTGTAAAGTTGATAGTAAAAATGTTATTTTTCTCTAATCCTCCTTGAGTTACACCATGTGTGTTTCCATGGTTTTCATTCAAAAATGCTCAAAATAAAAAAAAACAAAAGATTATACAATAAACCTTCTTAATAGCTTCAATTGCCAGTTGATGTGAATATGTCCTTGTTCTGCATATAAAGGATTATGACACCTAATTTATCATGCATGGAAAATATGTTTTTGCAATATACATACTTCTTCACATTTTCTATGAAGTTATGTACAGGTAGGTTAGGAAGATGTATAACTTACCAATCCCCAAGTAGAAAATTGAATGACACTCTTCCTTTTTATGACCCCTAAATTGATCGCCCATTAAACAAATACTATACTTGAGGTAAATGACCCACGCAAGCATAATGTTTCAATCACTAGGAAAGTCTTACCAACTGCCTACTTTATGCACAAAGCACTGGTTGTGTTTTACTATAAATTTGATCTCTATATATTATAACCATATTACACATAAGTTGAATGCAACCAAAAACAGATGCTTGACTCATAATAGTGATATGTGTACCGATCAACATTATCTGTTTTATGATCTTTGCTAAGAATAAAGGTCATAGGCTACCAAGTTTAAGAGGAAAACACATTGTGATAATAGGAGGATCAAGGGGAAACAATCTTATGACGTGGGAATGCAATTTCTTGTTTTCTCGTCATCTGAAAAACATGGCGACCTTACCTTACTACACTATTGGCCAAATATGCATCCATTCCACCATGTGCCTTTTTCAGTGTAAGTGGTAGTTCAAATTGGGGAATCCCTTAGTACTTATTTTAGTATTCATTCATCAAACTAATGTAAATTCCAAGACTTGGTCCTAAAAACACTACAGGTGTACAATGGACTGTGCAAGGATACAAGTTTATTTACGTGTTAATTTTCGAAGCTAATCCAAATTCCAGAGCTTGGTCCTAAAAAAGTTACAAGTGTATGATGGATGGATGGTGTTGTGAATGACATGTACAAAGTATTCGTAAAATATAGATTGTTGTTGAGACACTAACATGAACTCTATGAACTCTTTTCATGTTGTAGATGATAGTTTTTTCCTTCTACCGTTTTTTTTATAAATTTATTATCAAAATGGAAAGGCTCTTATAAAGTGTATCAACCCTTTAAATTCCATGGGCGTATTTTAATTTAATACTTACCAAAATGAACTACTAGTGCACTAGATTTGAATTTGGCCTTTGAATAACGTTAGATGATCTCTAATCATACAAAATTGCCAGTCTAAACGTTCTACGAAATGAATTTTTGACGACGATTTTTTTAGGGACATTTGCCCGAAATCCAATGAGACATTGTTTTATCCACAGATTTGAGTGATTATTTATGTATAATCCGAGTGCCCCGGGGGTTTTTTAGCATGATGAATCCATTTATGCATTCACAAATAAATTTTAAATAACAAAAAATAATGATTTTGTGGAAATTTATATCAGCAGAATCCGACAAAAAAAATCATTTCGTAGAATAGTTAGACAATGCCTACAAAATTTGTTAGATATTAATTAATGTATTGGATTTCACACATAAACATATTGAATTTGGCCTTTGAATAAAGTTAGAAAACTACTAGTCATACAAAAGTCACTAGATATTAATAAAATATTGTTATGACCGATGAATATTCATGACATGTTTTCAAATCAATGTTTTTGTTTCAACACAAATTTAAAACAAATCTAGTGATATTTGTGAAAGTAGTTTGGTTGCTTTGGAATTTTGCAAAACTTGTTCCATTTTAAAATATTATTGAAGTATAATTGAGATTAATCAAATATTGTTTTGACCCCCAAATATTCATGGCATGCTTTCAAATAAGTGTTCTCGTTTCAACACAAATTTAAATTAGAGAAAAAATATATATGGGGTGAGTTGTTAAAGTAGAGAAAAAATAACTGGGAAAAAAAGAAGGATGAAAATTTTTATAATTAAAAGAAGTAGAAGTTTACTTTTAACCTTTAAGATGTTTGAGATATTACACACACCTAGGATTTTCTTTTCATTTTCTTTTCTTAATTTTATTTGGCTTTGTTGAGGGTCCCTTAGTATGAGATATGCTCCCCTCATTAAGGATATTATCCCCTAGACAAGGGTGCCACATACCCTCTAGTCAATCCTAAGTTACCTTTCAATTAGACTAGTTGAGTGAAGTGTTACATGTCAAACTTGGCTTTATCACCAAGTGTTGCATGCTAACCTCGGGATCATCACCATGAATGCACACTTGCATTGAGATCATCACCATTAAAGCACATTCCTCTCGATTTCACTATGGTTTAGCTAGTTAACTGATGACTGCATGGCCAATTAACTAGGACTAGGTGGTAGTTGACTCCAATGATTGTCAGTGTGTGTCACAACTCTCTAGAACACTCCTAATGTGCATTATCTTGGATACTATGTCGA
>JZKD02S1104137.1:205592-224434 GCA_000966675.3 Picea glauca
CCACATCTATGGATACATGCCTCTCCATCCATAATATGCCTCCATGTTCTAGTGCCAATAGTTGTTTTACACATGCATTTACAGATTTTCCTCTCCCAAAGTGAGGAATATCTAGCAGGTGCATGATCCATGTGTTATATAGTCTTGCAATCCATTGTTTCATATCCAATATAGTATCCCTTGTCTTGCAATCCACTGTTTCATCTCCAAAATGGGATCCCTTGATGGACCCTCTCCTTTACTCTCCATGTACAATTGTTCCATAGACTCAGGGAACTTCCCTGTGTCTACCACATCATTATCAACATACTTAAGCTTGTTCACAGATCCTAACATGTCACCAACTACTTTGACTCCTTCAGGTATTTGCAAAAGTGATAGTGTTAGTTCCTTCTACTTGGTCGGTGTTCTTGGCATGACAGGTTTTGCCCTACTTTTCTTCTTTCCTACTAATGGCCCTGATTCTTGGTTCTCATCCTCATCTTCATCTGTGCCTGAGTTTTGTTGGTTTGTAATATCCTCAACTCGCACTTGTTCCTCTGACTATTGTGTTGACTCTGCTACACGGTGTTGTACTTTTTTGTCATGTTCTCTAGGCTCATTAGACTCTGTCCTTTCACCATATTCCTCATCTAGCAGGTGTGATGCTCCTAATCTAATTTGTTGCGTGAGGTTTTGCTCTGTGTTAGGGTTTCATGTTTCTCCCCATGGGTCAAAATCCATTTCCTATTGCCAGATCCTGCTCTTCTACAATGGTGGGACTAATTGGTTCAATGACTAGATATTGAATTGCATCCACATCCACCACTCCTTCCGGCTGATTCGAGTTTTCCCCATCGACGGTTTTGTCCTATGGAGACCTCATGGTACTTTGTTTTTTCCTTGCAATCTGACTGGGAGCTCCAAACTTTGGTGGTGCCATTCTGCTAAATCTCGAAAAGGTTGCTCTGAATCTTAACAGAACACCTCTGAGTCACCTACTCACACTAGGTTTTCTTCCTTAGTTCTCGTTTTCATTAAGTCACAATGAGTCTTGCCGTGCACAATTTCTTCTTTTATAGGTCATGCCATAAATGCTTTGTCGTGCCACACTTTTTTGACCACCACCTTTTCCTTTTTCTGGCTACTCTCTGAATCAACGCACTATTTTTTTTGTTTTCTCACATTTCTCTAGCGTGTTGTGTATTCAGGTTCTTTCATGCCAATTTTTATCTGTTGCGTGCGGTATATTCTAACTGCATGTCTACCATTTATCCATCTACTCCATCTTTTTATATTTTTCATATTTTCCCAACATTTTCTTATTTTTCTTTTAACTTCTACTATATACAGTATGTACAACTCTATTTTTTTTACACTGCGTCTATTAAGGGTTATTGGGTTGATTGTCCCTATACATTTTCACTCGACTTCCATTCACCAATCCTTGAATCTTTTTTCCTGCTAGATCCTATAACTGCACAACACCTCCATTCGTGATAGACTTTATCTCATATGGCCCTAGCCAATGCATCCTGAATTTTCCTGGGTGTTGTAAGTATTTGTTGTCATAGAGAAGAACCAAATCTCCTTCTTTAATTTTTTTTTTTCTTAATGTGTCTATCATGCCAAGATTTGTCTTTGGATTTCTATATTTCCTGATGGAAACCAACCATAATCATGTCCTCTTCTAGTTCCATGAGTTGAGACAATCTTTCTTGAGTTGTGCCTCTTTCTGTTATGTTTTTAATGGCTATAATGCGCAAACTAGGTATCGAATATTATAAAGGGACTAATGCTTCCTGACCATACACCAATCTAAAATGTGTCTGCCCTGTGAGTTTATTTCATGTGATTCTATAAGCCCATAATATTGCTGGTATCTTCAGATCCCAATCATCCATGTTTACATTGCAAATTATAGTTAGGGAATTATCCAATATCTTATTAAATTCTTCAACTATTCCATTAGCCCGAGGATGGTATGTAGTGCTCTTCTGATGGTGTATCTCAAATTCTTAAGTCATTGCCTAGAAGGTACTATTGATAAAATGAGTCCCCTGATCACTCAACATAATTCTAGGGCATCCAAATCTTGTAAGTACTTGTTCAAATAGGAAGTGCATTGTAGTTTATGTGCTGCAATCTTTCACTGTTGCTGCTTTAGCCCATCTGGTTAAATATTATGTCTCTATAATGATGTATCTTGCTACTGATCTTCTAGTTGGTGGATTGTTTGGTCCTACAAATTATACTTCCCATTTATCAAACACTTTAAGGGTTACCTGAGGTTTTAGGGGCATCTCATCCCTCTTCGATGGCTTTCCTACCCTCTGACAAGCATCACAAGTCTGAAAATATTCCTTTGCATCTTTAGGAATTTTTGGCCACTAAAGTCATTTGTGCAATATCTTCTTCGCAGTAGCCTTTCCTACATAGTGTCCTCCAACTATTCCTTCATCTGCTTCTAATAAGATGATAGGACACTCATGCTCCATGGCACATCTCCTTAGAATATTATCTACACCTGGTTAATACAAGTGTCCTACAATAAGTTGGTAATCTACAGCTCTAACCACCAAATTCTTCTTTTGTGCATTGTTGTATTCCTTTGGGGGAAATCCCGTACTAAAAAAATCAATAATATCATAAAATCATTCATCAACAATTTGCAATGAAAAGAGTTGTGCATCAAGAAAATTGTCCTCCAAACTAATTGGTTGCTTTCCATTAGTTAACCTTGACAGATGATTCGACCCTGCATTTGGTCTTCCAGGTTTCACTACTACTTCAAAATCAAACTCTTGAAATAACAACAACCATCTACATCTTCTTTCCCCCAACACTGGCTTGTTGAGCTGGAATCTGAGAGAAGAGTGATCTATGAACATTTTAAAATGTTGGCCTAACAAATAATGTCTGAACTTTTGCAATGCATACACCATATCCAACCCTTCTCTATGTTGTATTATAATTTTGTTCTGAATCAGAGAGTTTCCTACTTGCAAATTCTATTGGGTGATATATATCACATTCTCGTTAATCATGGAGACGACCCCTAGAACTCCATCAATTATTATAGATGTGTCTCCTTGCACATGGACATGTAAGTGCAAGTTAACATAAAGAAAAACTTGATGATACAAGGTTAATTAATTGAAATAAACATTTTTAAAAACACATACATTTTATTTTTTCCTATATACAAAACAAGAACTCGAAGTCGAACTCTAGAACTCTGTGATAACTGTGATAAGTGGTTTCCATACTATTTGTAACTTTCCCAACGAAAGTTGTTTTAGTTGTTGTAGCTTGACTTTAAATCCCCACGACTTGACTTTAAATGGAGTCCTACCACCCCACCATGGTAAATGTTTGACGCTGGAGTTTTCCTTTAAAGAAAGCATAGGTAATGGTAATTGAAATATTAAAATTGATTTAGTAAATTATTATTTTTTATTAATCTTTATTTTATGTTAGGTATTATTAATTTGATTTTTGAAAATAAAATTTGTGTACTCTTCCCAATTTAACAATTTATTTATTTATTTTTATGAAATATTCAAATTGATTTATGCGTTGTTTGATATTTGGATAGATTTGAAGTTTTATTTTAGAATTGGTGGCATTCTTGTTGGGGTTCACATAACTCTCTTTAATGAATTTGAAATTTGTAGAGACTCTTTAACGCTTTTTCTCTTAACTTGTATTAGTTTTCATAACAATTTCGTGGGAAATTTCAGATAAGGAAGATGCTTGTAGYAGTGGGGCTTCACCTTTTTTACCAATATATTATCACCTTYATTTATAAATGAAGTTTAAAATTGTGAAAATAAAAGTCAACATGTTGTAGGTATTGGGGAGGRGGATCTGAGGTATCATGGTTTTTTTAGATATTGGAGGATAYAAAAAGAGGTATCTAATAAGAATATAGATTTTTTATATTGGAAAGATGTATAAGAAGAGGGGTTCAACAKARAAGTATTTATCAATATTTAGTRAAATTGGGGRTATTATTYAATATCCCATGAATGCACATGTTATRTCATAGGTTCATTGAGTSAAGACCMCATGACCCATAACTAYTRAATGAAAATGAATATGCATGTAGCTATTTTGTYRCTATTGGTTACATCTCAAGTAAATAAATATATGTTTCTATTATAAGTAGTAGAGTGMCACATTGTATTGGAAATAGAAGAMATTATTTTTGCTCCTTGTAATGCCCCCACCCATCAATGGCTTCTTATTGATTCCATCGTTCTTTCCTTCCCCYCAAATATCCAATTCCTTCTTCCTACTCCACCTAGGTYTGGGTCTAGSGTCATTKCTCTACTTTGGGGTTGGGATTATCTACCAGAAATATAGATCCTAATATGAACATATATCCATAGGCTTCACAAATTAATGTTGTTGGCTCCTACTCAATTTATTTTTTATGGTTAACTATCTATAAAAGAAAGAAGCATAGATTTGTCTTTGAATAAGTGGAAGGGATGGTCAAAGGATATGTGTGCCCATTGATGGGTGAATTTTCAATCTTTTCTACTAGCATTTCTCCTATATCCATATTCAAATTTTAATAAGGAACATCACAAATAAGGACATGACATCCCAAAGGGGAACAATAGGCTATATTTGGAAGGAAAATGTATGTTTCTTACTATATCGGTCTTGGAACTGAACATGGGTAAATTAGTCCTTCAATGGGTGCTTCAAGTGGATAAACTATTTTTACTAGCATTGGGTCTACTAGAACTAGATTTCAATCTCTAAATGTATCTATGTTGGAAACTGCTGGGTCAGGCACTCTAGGAAATGATAGGGAGTGTCCAAAAAGTTGGAACATTTATTAATGTGCAAATTATCAAAACATGTAACAAAATCCAAAACTTGGTAAAAATCTTGGAACATGTAAAGATATGCATAAATTCAGAACTATGGGGGGATTACTAGGTTAGATGATTGAACTTGATTAATTGGGTTATCAAAGAAAACTCTTTCGTCAAATCAATGGACTATGTGTTTTCACTAGGTGCTCTAGGTACTTTATCTTGGATATGCAATTTCTACCATAAACCATGATTTAAAAAACATGCAATTATATAACTGACAACAAGCACTGAACAATTCATTGTTTTTTATAGAAAGGATAATACCTTGTGAAATTGTAATTGCCAAGCTTATGCACTGTAGATATATTGTCAAAGTTTATTTTCCTATCAAGTTGTCACACTAGATGCAATTTGTAACGTTGATAGTAAATATGTTATTTTTCTCTAATCCTCCTTGAGTTACACCATGTGTGTTTTCATGGTTTTCATTAAAAAATGATCAAAATAAGAAAAACAAAGATTATACAATAAACCTTCTTACAAGATTCAATTCCTAGTTTATGTGAATATGTCCCTGTTCTGCATATAAAGGATTATGACACCCAATGTATCATGCATGGAAAATGTGTTTTTGAAATATACATACTTCTTCATGTTTTCTATGAAGTTATGTACATGTAGGTTAGGAAGATGTAGAACTTACCAATCTTCAAGTAGAAAATTGAATGACCCTCTTCCTTTTCATGACCCCTAAATCGATCGCCCATTGAACAAATACTGGACTTAAGGTAAATGACCCATGGAAGCATAGTGTTTCAATCAATAGGAAAGTCTTACCAACTACCTACTTTATGCACAAAGCACCGGTTGTGTTTTACTATAAATTTGATCTCTATTTATTATAACCACATTACACATAAGTTAAATGCAACCAGAAATGGATGCTTGACTCATAATTGTGATATGTGTATCGATCAACATTATTTGTTTTATGATCTTTGGGAAGAAGAAAGGTCATAGGCTACCAAGTTTAAGAGGAAAACACATTGTGCTAATAGGAGGATCAAGGGGAAATAAGCTTATGATGTGGGAATGTAATTTCTTTCTTTCCTGTCATCTGACAAACATGGCAACCTTACCTTACTACACTATTGGCCAGAGATGCATTCATTCCACCATGTGCCTTTTTCAGTGTAAGTGGTAGTTCAAATTGGGGAATCCCTGTTGTGCCTCTTTTGTCACCTAAATGAGAAAAACATAGGTGTTTACAAGCTTAGTTGGGTTAGCTAAGCAAGACAGCTATAAAGGAAAGGGTTAGAGAAAGAAACATAAAATACTAAGCTAAGAATTAAACTAGAAAATGAAAGAACAACTAAACTATTGAGCATAAGGACATAAGAACAAAAAAACCAATAAGACTCATGTCACCAATGGCAAGGATTATATTAGTGAAAAGAAAACACCAAGAAGAAAGAGGACTTTGGGTCCCTTTTTCCTCCAAGGGAGGGCTCTTGGACCCCCACAACTAAGCTCTTCTTACAACTTTGAAAATTGAAAGAAATGGTGAAAGAATCCCAAGATAATCCACTCAAGAGGTGAGATGGATTGCCCAAAAGTAATGGTGCTAGTATTCTCTTGATGAGAAAAGAGGATTCCCCAAGAGAATAGCAACAGAATAACCTTGCAAATGAATTCCTTGAAAATGTAGTGCACCCATGGCATTGTTTTATAGCACCACTTTGAGGTATTGTGCAACCATCTTTAAGTGTGAAAAGGGGTTGTTTAGGGCATTTTTAGGTCTTTGACTAGCCACCCAGTCGGATCCAGCCGAGATTTGGATGTCAAATCAACTTGGAAGTTGAAACAGAAGTGTGTAGCAGGCCAACCAATCTCATAAATGTGTCATTCTCAGGTGTGCATGGATTTTAGCGACCACATTCGCGCATCGTGCGCATGTGCACTTTTTGTGCATTTCTAGTTCATGCGTACCCTGTGTAGTTATGGCGCACCTTAATTTTATCACAGGTTGTATAGTTTTTGGACCTTTTGGAAATTCTTTTTGCTAATTTTGGTCCATGGGTGACCTCATAACTGTTTGAAGATGCTATATTCCTGTAACCATTTGTGGACGAAATTTCAATGATAACAGATGCCCCCTGATGGATGAGGTTAGGAGCATACGTATAGCTGAAATTCATCAATGTTTCTTCTACTAAGAGTGTCGCTATAAGAAAGAGTGATAGTGAGAGTATCAAGAGTGACTCGTTGGAGGGAGAAGGGAACCTGTAGACCCAACCTTCCATAAGGTGTGTAAAGTAAGTTGTGTACAAACGAGGCGGGCATGCCCCATGCTCGTGTCATGTAACTCAAAAAAGAAGGGTTGGTACAGTAATTGAAACCGTGTGTTGATGTAGATTACTGCAATGCCCTCAGGGGTGGTTCTGATAAAGGAAGAGGATGAGTCTGAGGAGGAACATACTCTAAATAGTAGGCAAGGATACCTGTAAGAAGTATCACGGATGTTGTGGGCATTGATAGCCCAACCAAGTTTAGAGGTCTTCAGTGAATATAGGAAACAACTACAATAGTCGCAAAGTAAGACCCACCGTAACATGAGAAAGTGTTGAAGTCGAATGTTATGGGGGTCAACGACATCAGGGACCAATGGAGGGAAATCTACGGATGGGCAAACTGATTACGGATGAAATAGAGGGTTAATGATACTGCGGAGGTGCAGTCAAAATAGAACCTTGAAGAGATAACCTGGGAGTCCATTGGGAAAT
This sequence comes from Picea glauca, assembly GCA_000966675.3. Taxonomy (NCBI): domain Eukaryota; kingdom Viridiplantae; phylum Streptophyta; class Pinopsida; order Pinales; family Pinaceae; genus Picea; species Picea glauca. The sequence goes on from JZKD02S1104137.1 coordinate 213,190, forward strand.
CTAGCAAAAAATGAGGAGAAGGAGTATGTGGTCGATTCATGACATGATGTAAGACTATCAGGACTCCCATCCCTAAAGGGTTGAAAAACAACATGAGTGTCAAAGTGCCAAGGGGTGCTATGAATGGGACAACTCATGTGGGGGAGAGTTCTACCGAGTGACAGTACCCAAAATGCAATGGAGGTGGCGGTACTGCATAGCCAGATCTGGGGACCCTAAAGGCAAATTTCAGAGGGTGTGACTGGAGATGCAATTGATATTCAGAGGGAATGATTACATGCCAGTGTTGATTATATACCTGAAGGGGTTGCACTGATGTATGATGACCAAGTACCTGCACACATGAAAACCAAATACCCGACGTGAATAATATCTAAAGAGAATCGAACATTCAATCATGTATTTGATAATTTTGAACATAAGCATGCGTACCTAGATGGGGTATGAAAAAATGGCACCCCGGGGGCTAAGGATAAAAAATGGCCCGGGGACTCTCTTGATGTAGATGATGGGATGTTGATCCTGTGGCTGAAGACCAATCGAAAAACGGACACCCGGAGCTCCCGGAATGGGGTTTGGAAGTTTGGTGAAAAGGGCTATATATAGAGGGAGGGCCCACATTGCCACCTCATTTGTACCTGCTGTCAGAGTGACTAGACAAGAGATATTCAGAGGAGATTTGGAGATGCCAGGAGAATGAGGCAGTCGATTTAGGACCAGTGAGCTTTAGGTTAGTAGTCTTATCATCCTGCATAGAAGTAGGTTTTCAATTTGTGGGCAGGGCCTGTATGGAGGGCCGTACAGGGGTTTTTATGGGTGTGGGCCCCCCAGTGTGCAGGTGATCCAGAAATATGCGTGCACGTGTGCACGCATCTTAGATAGATATTCATGCATGGGTGTGCCTGAAGGGGGGAAAAAGGCGAGCATGATATGCGCGTCTGTTTGCTACACAGCTGCACATGGGTGTGTGGTTGTGTAGTGGATAGGCGCGTTGTGATGCACACCTGTGTTTGTAACAGGGGCGCATGGAGGCACCTCTATATGGCAGACAGGTGCACACTCATGCATGCCTGTGGGATGAACATAAGTGCATGTGTGCATGCCCTATGGGGCGAACAGGCACGCATATGTGCGCGCCTGTGGGTTAAACAGTCGCGCCTTGGGGGCAAGGCTGATCGGTGTAAAACTCATCTTTTTTGAAGATTTTAATGTGTTTATGGTCGATATGGCTGATCTAGGATTGTATTTATGTGGTTGCAGGTGATCATTTGTACGATGCTAGTCCACTGGTGAAAGCGGGACTGGTCACAGTTGAGGGATATCGTGGCTATTGAGGAGTCAGGGGTTCGTGCCACTTTGGCAGCCTGTGGGCTGCTGAAGTTCTTCGAGTGCCCGTTGATACAGGTGCAGGAGTACCTTCTTCAGTTTCTGATCCAGATGTGGAGTCCAGATATTCATTGTTTTATGGTGCGAGGAGAGTAGCTATCCTTCGCTGCGGTGGAGGATGTGTACTTTCTGACGGGGCTCCCTTTTCGGGGAACGCCTCTACCGACGGAGCCTGTGTTACCTGGGGATGGGTAGTTGGCTACCTTGGGCTGGAGGTATTGTTCGAGGGAGAACTTCATGTCAGGCTCTATGGTGAGTATTGGGGCGATGGATGCTTTAGTTCATCGTTGTGTGGCAGCGATGATTGTGAGGGTATATGGGTCCCTCGCAACTCAACGAATCAGTGGTGGTCAGTTGAGGATTATGGGGAAGGCACTAGCAGGAGATAATTTGCTTGGGGCTTGATGCTGCATGCCAAGATGGTAGGGCAGTTTGACAGGTGTCAGACCACGAACTCAGGGGATTTTTCCTTTGGGTCCATCTTGGTGGCTTGGTTTTTGGAGAGGGTGTCGATGTTGCACCTTAGAGTTTTATTGGGTGCACCTGGTGCGCAAGAGCCGCGACTGAGGCGGTGGTCGACGATTTTGATTCACCACGGTGGTAGTGAGGGTGGCCATTTTTTCATGATCGAGGTTGCACAGGTGTGGCGGAAGATGCCGCAGATCATACTGCAGTATCCATACTATGGGTTTGACTTCCGAGGTGATCCATATATGGTGTTACCTCCAGGGGAGGTGTTCAACCTTCGAGGTATGTTGGTGATTTTGATATGTTGATTTTTGAGATAGCATGACATGTGTATTATGTATATATGTTGATACTATCGTTTGGTTGTTTGTATGTGTAGATGTGGGATCTCGGAGGCATGAGGTTGAGTTGATGAGAGCATTGGCTCGTCAGGAGCCGGTGAGACCGTCATGAGCAGGAGAGAGACGTCAGCGCTAGGACGTTGAGGTGAGACCAGTTGGCAACGAGAGAGTGGCTAGGAGACACCGTTTTGATGACCCTGGTGTCGAGACATCTCATGCTCCTCCAGTAGAGGCTGGGGAAGATTTTGAGGATATTCGTCATCGTTTGGAGACGATTCTACAGGGAGTGCCTAAGGGCATGTGGTCGCACATTCAGGACGAGGGCGTCCTGGAGAAATGTGTGGAAGTTTCACTGATGTGGCGGACCGTGGTTCAGTGAGCAGTAGTAGTAGGTGCTACAATGACCTAGCGGTTACCTCCAGGTCCGGAGGGACCGATAGTGGGTGGGGCACCACAGCCTGTGGGAGGGGCAGGAGGTGGTGCTCTAGAGGCACCTTGAGTGTCTCTCTATGTATTTTTTTATTTTGTATATAGGATGGTGAGCCCATTTTGGTGTAGTGACACCAGTTTTGTACCGAGGTGCTTCACTGGCCTGCGGATGATGTATTGTATGTAAACATTTTGATGGCACTCATGATCGATTTATATATATATATATGGATATACATTTTGGGTCTTTGTGATGTTCACATGTGTGTTTTTTAATGTTATTTATAATGTCTAATTTATATATGATGTGACAGGCTCTTGATGGTTTATGTGTGTGTAAAAGTATCTTGATGTGATATATGCCAATCTAGTACAATGTTAGCTAAGTTATCTGTGATTTGATTAAATTGTCATGGAATATGTGTAAATGTAATGAAATCAAAATGTTGAGATAAAAGTCTAACTTGCAGGTATTTTTGAAAGAGGCAAGGATCGCAGACACGGTACACATTATTGAGTTGGAGGATGACTAGTTGGGAGTCAAGAAAGATGTTAAGGTGACGAATACGATGATGACAGGCATCGACGAGGAGGCCAATGATGACAGTGTATTTGTCTTGGTTGTTGGTTGCTGAACCCAAACATATGACGCTAGAGTGGAGCAGTTCATGTGAGGGGGAATAGAGGACCCAAGCTGCCGAAGCGAGATTTTGTGTCCAACGGCTGGCGCTGTTGGTGTAACCAATGTGGTAGGCCGGTGGAGGGAGCATCTGTCAATAACAAAAATGATAGTTTAGACGTGAGGGATGTAAAAAATATTAAAAACATTATAAAAGAAATAACCTAATGTAGAATGCATATGCTTAGGCGTAAAATTTCTTTAAGTATAACCCGTTGATGGGTTCTTTGAGAGAGAGGCCTTCGGGGGAAGCCAGGATGTATGCACCTTTGGTGAGGCAATGTCGGATAATGTAGGGGCCATTCCATAGTGACTCGAATTTTCCATGACTGAGGGTATCATGAGCAATATCGTAAGCAAGGACGAGGTTGCCTTCGTGAAATGAGCGAAGGTTGACATGGCAATCAAAGGTGGCTTTTGACCATTTTTTGGCTGCCTCATTATTCTGTAATGAAGATCGACAATCTTCATCCAGGGATTCTAAGTTCAACAAATGTTGCTCCATTGGAGTAGTGTTAGGTAATAGCTCAATTGCAGTGCATAAGGTGGTAATTTCACACTCGATAGGAAGAGTGGCCTCGACCCCATGGACTAGATGAAATGGTGTGAAACCAATGGTCATTTTCATGGTCGTACGGTAATCCCATAGCACGAAAAATAACATATGATGTCAATTAGTCCTATGTTTGTTAACCGTGCACTGCAACATGGTCTTGAGGACCTTGTTAACTGCTTTGACCTGTCCGTTAGACTGTGGGTAATATGGTGAGGCAAACTCATGGGAGAATCCCAACCATGATGAGAGTTCGACAAAAATCTCATTCTCGAAATGTTTCCCATGATCGGAAACTAGTTGGAGTGGTACTCCAAAATGGGATATGACGTGATTAAAGAAAAAACGCACTGCAGTGTCAGCGGTGTTGTTGAAGGTGGGCAGGGCTTCAACCCATTTGGTGAAGTAATCAACTACGACAATGATGTATTTGTGTCCATTGTTGGATGGGGGGTTACAAGTCATGAATTCGATGCCCCATTTACAAAAGGTGCCTACAGTAATGACTGGGTGGAGAAGAGAAGGTGGTGCTCGAGCTTTATTGCCATAAAGATGACATTTATTGCATCGCTTCACGATGTGAATGCAATCGTGAAACAATGTAGGGAAAAAGTAACCTGCTCGGATGATTTTCTTAGCAGTGGACATCCTTGAAAGATGGCCCCCGCACACGCCGCTATGGCAGTCGTTCAAGACTCTATCGACCTCGTCAATAGTCAAGAATCAATGAAGTATGGTATCGACCCCTTGCCGATATAAGATATCTCTGATAAGGAGATAGCAGGGGGCCTGGTGGAAAATACGACAACGATCATCTCGTGAGAGGTTGTTATCGAAATTTTGGGTTTGGAGGTAGACGAGGAGGTCATCGTACCAAGGATCATCCGAAGCGATATAAAAGAGATGTTCATCAGGGAATTCGGTATTGACGGGGGCACTGGGAGTATCAGAGGGGAAGGCTATGACAAGTTCGGCGAGGATCAAATCTTTCTTGCTCTTGGGTGTTGAAAATTTGAGATCATACTCCTGAAGGATAATGATCCATCAGGCAAATTTGCCATTAATTTGTTGACGACTAAGCAAGTATTGCATGGGGTTGGAATATTCTATGACCTTAGTCATGCGAAGTAGAATGTAATGGCGCAATTTCTGGACTGCAAGGACGACTACAAGGGCTAGTTTCTCTTCATGATTATACTTCAGGGGTGGCCCTGAGAGATTTTTACTAATGTAGTAGATAACATGCTCACGATCGTCATCGTTGATTTGAATGAGAACTCCTGCTACCGAGACAAATGATGTTGATATGTAGAGGATATAGTCATGATTATAGTCGGGTGAAAAAATTAAAGGGGCATTGGAGAGTGCCATTTTAAGAACGTCGAACTCTTTTTGGGCATGTTCATACCAATGAAATGGGATTTCATGGTGGAGTAAGTGAAGGAAACCGTGTGCTCGAGTGGCATAGTTTGGGACAAATAGTCGTAGAAAGTTAGCTTTTCCTTGTAGGCTCTGGAGTTGGCATAAATTCCAGGGGGGTGGAATTTATGTGATGGCCTGGACTTTGAGGGGGTCCATGGTAATACCGCTTTGGGAAATGATGAACCCGAGGAGGCACCCAGTAATGATGCAGAACACACACTTGAGGGGGTTCAAGCGGATGTTGTACTGACGACATCGTTGGAAGATGATCCGTAAATCATCAATATGCTAGGTGTGTTTTTTGGATTGAGCTGTGAGGTCATCCAAGTATGCGAGAATGATATGAGATAGATCATGAAAAATATATGTCATGGCCCGTTGGAAAGGTGTCCCAATGTTTTTTAAATCAAAAGGTATGACACGATATGAAAAAGTACCCCAAGGTGTGGTGAATTCATTTTTGAATTGATCGGTTGGGTGGATTTGGATTTGGTTATGGCCATAGAAACTATCCATGAAGAATAAAGCCTCGTGGCCTGAGCAGTCGTCGATAATTTGATCGATGAAAGGCGTTGGAAAGTTTTCTTTGGGACAAGCGTGATTGAGATCACGAAATTCCATGCATACATGGATAGTGCCCTATTTTTTGTTAACGGGTATAGGGTTGGAAACCCATGAGGTATAGGTGATGGGGTAGATGAACCCTGCCACTCACAATTTGTCAATATCGGCTTTGATGGCCGCTGCTTTTGATGGGTGTAGCGGTCATTTTTTTTTGGCGAACTGGTGTGATATCAGGCTAGGTGTCTATACGATGTTCGACAATAGAGGGATCAAGGCCAAGCATCTCTGTGTATGACTAGGTGAAAATATCCTAGTATTCCTAGAAGAGGGCTTTGTAGGTGGTGATTTCATGAGGAGTACATGCAACGCCAATGGTGATTTCCTCTACAAATCCATTTTTGATGGAAATATCGATTTTGATGGTAGGGGAAATATTGACCATGTTGCCTTCTTCAAAAGCATCAGGGGCAGGGATGGGGTTGTTGAACCAATCTATATGCCTTGATGGGTTAAAATCCTTGGTTTCGACTGTGTATATGGGGTGTTGTTTAGGAGGTGTGAAGGATTTCTATGGAAAGAATACCGCTCTGTAGTGTATCGCATCCCATGGGTAATCGGGGGTGGTTAATTCCTTGAGTATGTTCTCATCATAGTAGAATTGTCGAGAATACAAGGGATCATAAAGAGTGATATCGATGACTATCATCGTGTGGTTATCCTCTGGTGATGAAGAAGTGGGGGAAATGACGCAATGAGATTACGATGGTTCGCTTGACATAAACCAAATATCAAGGTACTGGGGAGTACTAATGGTAGTTGGATGTAAAATTTTCGTGGGGAAATGAACGGGAGAATTGGGGGGATTTGGGGGTAAATCCTCGTGTAAGCCATCCAAAAACCATGGAGGAAGCGGGAGTGCTTCTGGTTCAGGAGAAATAACATGACGAACCTCTAGTGATGAGGTAAGGTCAATCATGGATTCTGTAGGGGGTACAGGAGTTTGAATCAGGGGCACATGGTGTTGCTTGTATTCAATGATCATAGGACATTGGTATGTAAAATGATCTAAGGATTCGCATAGAGAGAAAGGGAGTCTCATACATTCGTTGACTGAAGTCGTGACATAACGGTGTCAGTGATGTTTGGTGGGGATGATGTCGTTGGATTGGGTTCGTGTTGGAAGCTTTGGAGTACTGTTGCTAACGTCTGTCGGAAGTGAGGTAGTGCTGGGCAATGGTGTGTATAATGGCCATATTCTAAACATATGGTGCAAGCGAATTTTGTTCGCAACCCTTTCTTACTTTTGTTAGGGGAGGTAGTGGCAGTACTTGCTAAAGTGACAAACGGTGATGGTGTTTGATTGAGTTGAATTAGGTTACGTAATTTAGGAAGAGATGGGCATTTGTTGGTTGGGTGTCCATCTTTCTCACATAATGCGCAGGGAGGTTGGATGCATGGGGGGAGTGGAGTTGTGGGCTCCTTCTTCTTTCTCCTGCCCCCAGCTATGGTAGGGAGGTTAGTGAGTGGGGGTGTAGAGGGTATGGTGGGAGTGAGTATTGGAATCTTCATTGGGATTCCTTCTATTTGGGGGGGAAGGGATGGTTGAGTAATCATCTCTGGTGGATGTAAATATCAAACCGGTATTGCCAACACCATATTAGGGAGAGTAAGCGTTGCAGCTACTTGGAAATATTGTACGCTTGGTGGAGGGTAAAAGAAGGGGATTTGAGTAATGGCTTGGGGAACTGTCTCCCAAACTAGGATATTTCCTTGGGGTGAGGTGAAATCATGAACTAGTGGAGCCGACGAGTTCGTAGGATTCTCGTGAGGGAGGGGCTCTGCGACTAGTGGGATGTCAGATATGAGAGAAACCTCCCTAGGAGGAAGGGTATTCTCAAGGTCAGATCTTTTGGATGATATGACACATACCTGATTGGAAGGATGAAGGAGTGGTGGTGCCCCATGGTAAGTTCCTAACAATGATGGGTCTTTGAAAATTCTGGGGGCCATTTCGATGAGTGGGTATGCTTTAGAATTACTATGGACGAGGGGGATAATGTTATCGATGTTGGCAGAAGGGTTGGGCTCATAATGTGAAACTTGGTCAATAGTAATGATCTTCCCGTTATGGGGTAACATCATAGTTCGAAAGACAGAAGAGGCAACTGCCTTCATAGCATACATGTAGCTACGACCGAACAAGATATTGTAATCGAGTGGGGCATTGATAACTTCAATGTCGATGAGAATGTTCTTGCCCCCTAGTTCTACAGGGACATTTTGGAAGAGCCCTTTGGGAGAAGATGGTCATCTGTCATAAGCTCGTAAGGTAATGGAAGATGGTATGAGTTCAGGGGAACCAAGTTTCTGCCATATAGATTTGGACATGATGCATGTGGATGCACCTTCATCGATGATGCACCGATGAACTGTGATGTTTCAAAATTTCACTGGGATTTGAAAAGCGATGAGAGTGGGGAGACGAGGCTCTCCACTGTCGAGATCGAATGTGATGAGTTGAGTATCTGTAGGGTTGACTGCCCCCAAGGCGGAAAGTAATGATTTCTGTTGAGTGGAACAAGTTTGAAGGACTTCTAAGACTGACATGGCAGCTGGGGACTATGCTAAGTCATCAACCAAACTGTAATTTTGAGCCGCCCTAGCCTGCGGGTTGTGGACATTCCTACACAATGGGATGCAAGGGATGCGAAGAGGTGTTTCCGCATTAGGGCGAGGGATCACCAACAGGGGTCTTGTTGGTGCTGGGATTGTTTCTACGGGAATGGAAGTAGACTCTGTGGGTGCATGGTATTGACGACTACGTGTCTGTAGAAGGACTTCTTCCTCACTGGTGAGGAGGATAGTGCGATCAGCGGGATGGTTTGGATTGAGATATTGTCCCAACTGTGGTGGTGTAGGCTGCATGTCCTGTTGGGTGTTCATCATACCTTGGTGTGCAATGGGGTTCTGCAGTATGGATGGGGGTGGTTGTTGTACATATTGTTGTGGGGCCTAATGAGGGGCAGGCGGTGCTAGAGTATGTGGTCCATTTACTGAGTCTTTCATCCGTTTAAAATCAGCGGTTTGGGGGCAATGATGAGTATAATGACTGAACTCATCGCAAAGGGCACAAGGGAAGTTGATTCAAATATTATTGTTGTTTCTCCCTTGACGTTTGTTGTTATTTCCCCCCTGGGGGTTCTGATTCCCTTGATTCTGGTTGCCCCCAGTAGGTTGGTTATGTCGAGGGTGATTCCCACCTTGACCTGGGTTGTTATTGTTCTGGTTTTTTCCTTTTTTTTTGGCATTATTCGACGGATGGGTCGGATTTACCGTATTCATATGTTCAAAATTTTGATATTGCTGAATGGGAGAGGGTTGAACAAAATTCACCCCGGCGTGAGGGTGTCCTTGTGGTGGAGTCATGGGTGGGGAGGGCCAGGAAATGGAAAGTACAGATTATTTTGTGGTAATGATCTGTAAGCTACATAGGAAGGTGTGGTGCTTTCGCTAGTACTTAGAGTATAAGCTGAGGTAGAGGGGGTACCAAAACTTGTCTGGATAGGTGGGTGTATTGTGGGTGTTGGCGGTGGCCCACTGATGGGTGGAGGGAGAGAAACAGGGTATGGTTGTTGAGAAGGGGGTGGGGGATAATAAGAGGTTCCCCCATATGCCAATGGATATTGAGGTGTGCCATACATTGGTGGTTGTTGGGGTTGTGGATTGTGATGTGTGGTGGTACCAATCAATCCATCTGCTGAGTGAGACATCCCGGGTTCATCTTGGCCAAATGGCATGGGTTGTGGGAGATCAAGGAGTATTGTGTACAAGTACCCTGATTGAGAATAGAAGAGGTCATATTGTTGAGCCTTACTAATGGCTTCTTCTTTCGATTGAGGGAAGGTGGAAGCCACATCTTTACCGAGGAGAGAAACAAGTGATCTGAGAAACCAATCAAGACATTGTTGTTTGGTGGTTTCTTCTTTGTACAAACTACGTCGTCGATGCCACTCGTGAATGTGATCAGCAATATGTGTGGTTGAGGTTTTTTTGAAATTAGAGAGTAGTTCAAGACCATTTTCATGGCGGATTGGTAATTGGAAGAAGGTCAAAAATTCTTTGGCCAAGGACTCGAAAGTCGCATGGGACCCCGATTTTTTGTCTACATACCATTTGGCTGATGGGTCAGTGAGTGTGCATTGAAATAATCATAGTCAGATGGAATCATCCATAATGTTGTTAGAAGAGTACCATAAGTGGAAAGTCATGACATGGTTGGCAGGGTCATCTCCTGCCTTTCCTTCAAACTTGGGGATATCTGAAGGTAGTTTGGTAGGCATTGTAGGCCATGTGGGGTCATGAAATATAGGATCATTTGTGATTTTTCTTAGATCTGGTATGTTAAGAGAGGCCAAATATGGCATCTGGAGAGGTGGCGGAGGATTAGTTCCAGCCATGGTGTGAGTGTTCTATGAACCTGACCCTTGAGGGGGGCTAAGTGGGTTGGTACTTCCCCCTTGATAGGAAGTTGGCCCCCCCACTTCCGTGTAAAGGAGAGCCAGTGGACGGTGGACCTTGGGAATTGGACCCAAGTAAGGTGGAACCAATCAAAGCTGATCCTAAGACAGTGGCACTCACAGGAGTGTGAGAAGGTGGAGCTAATGAGTTTGCTAGACTGGTAACTCCCCCTAGGATAGGAGGGAGGTTTAGCAAGCGTTTGGAACAACGGGGGTTCTATGGGTCCCCTATGATGTTCAACTAGCTGAGTGGATGTGTGAAAATGGTGGTGAGAGTAGAAATAAACCAGAGCGTTTGCTGCAATTTTTTGAACTTTACACAATATATAGCTAAATCAAAATGTAATCATAAGGGCATCATACATAAAATGTTTTGATAAAAAATCATATATGTGGATAAGTGGGTTTTGTCTGCATGGGGGATCAAAGAAAACAATTGCTCGTGTCCTAAAAGACGTAATGTTCTTCCTCTCAAATAGCACTAGACCTTCCAATAGTACTCAACAGTGGAGTCTGAAGTCACCGGAAGAGAAACTAGTGAAGGATGAAGTAATCAGTTATAATGAGAGGTAAAGGGGGCATATCCCAAAAGAACTGGTGATATTTCCTAATAGCCACACAAAATCTGATCAAGGAGCAATTGCAGCCCACAATTGCCACCTGTGTAGATGTCCTAAAATTTGGTCACTATGTACCTCGATCAAAGTGCGACATTTAGATTTTTGGCCTAAGAAATGGGTAACGAGTTGGATCCCGTCCAAGAGGTGGGTGCCTCAAGGGGGGGCCCACAAAACAACCGGACCTCGGCCTTCAACCCTTCACAGGTATTTCCCTACCTTATGGTTTTAGGAACACTTGAATTGGAGGATTTAAAGTTCCCTATTTG
>JZKD02S1104160.1:0-13046 GCA_000966675.3 Picea glauca
CCTGTGGAAGAGAGACACATCCAGCACTAAGGAAACACGCTGCCACAATTGGAGAATGCGCCCAGCACAAGGAGAAACGCTCAATATCCCCCACGTGCCAAAGAAGAAATGCCTTCTCTTCTTCAAAACTGAAAACCAAACCCTTCTCAGACAAATCTCCTTGGATCACAATGCCAACTACCTGCAAATGAAAAGCCTGAATGGCTTCTCCAATCTCCCGGCTAGGACAGATGGTTTCACTACCGAATCCGAGTGCCGAAATGGGTTTCCAGCTGAAACCCTTGTTTGCTCACCGAGCTCTTCACCAAATTCAATTTTTCAAAATGAATAGTCAATAATGTCCTTTCCAATCCTCGCTTGTCCTTTTATTCTTTCACTTTTTCTTTTTCTCCATTAAAATATTCATTTAATTAATAATTGGAGAGAAATACCCTCAAAGAGRGGTTTAATATTAATAAACTCACTTTTCCTAAGTTTTCAYTTTATAATTTGAAAGTGACTTTACCAATATCATTTCCCTAACTCATCCGTCTAATGGTTTACGGGAAATTGTGTAAACCACCACGGTATTCCGACTGCCTAGGAAAAACGGGACATTACAAGATCTGATATATGCTATGTAGTGAATGTACTTAGTCAATTCATGAGTCAGCCAAGACAGACTCACTGGATAGCAACGAAGCATGTATTGAGATATCTACGAGGCACAATTGGATATGGCCTGAGATATGCCTCCAGTGTAGACTTGAGTTTGCAGGGATATGCCGATGCAGATTGGGCAGGGAGCGCAGTGCATCGGAAGAGCACATCTGGTTGTTGTTTTACCTTGGGGTTTGCCATGGTTTCCTGGTGCAGCAGGAAACAGAGCTTTGTGGCCTTGAGTACCGCAGAAGCAGAATATATAGCATTGAGTGTGGCAGTCCGCAAAGCAGTGTGGCTTCGCAAGCTCCTGACAGATTTATTTGATCATGAGATGGATCCTACCATTATTCATTGTGATAACCAGAGTTGTTTGAATCTCTCTAAGAACTCTGTGTTTCACGATAGATCAAAACACATCCAGATAAAATATCATTATATCAGAGACATGGTGTAGAGGAAAGCAGTACACGTGCGGTACCTTCCTATACATGAGCAGATTGCAGATATCTTCACCAAACCGCTTTCCAAGACGAAGTTCAAGTACTTCCGTGAGAGACTTGGCCTGGTGGAGAATGCCTCCCTAGTTGAGAGGGAGTGCTGATGATTACAGTTGCGTGAGACATCCTCCAGGACACAGACTGAGTGAGTCAGTCTGTGAGAGAGCCCATGAGTTGGGTGTGCCCATGAGATGGGTGTCTTGTTCCTCTTTGAGACAGAGATGGAACGTTGTGTGCTCATGTGTGGGAAGATGCCCATGAGATGGGTGTGTCATTTCTCTCTGAGACGGAGATGGAACGCTATGTGCCCCTGTGTGGGGAAGATGCCCATGAGATGGGTGTGTTGTTTGAGATGAAACGATGTGTACCCCTGTGAAGGGTGAAGGTGCCCATGTGATGGGTTTACTATTCTCCTCTATGTAGAGAGTTGAGATGATGTGGTACTCCAGATGGTTCTCTTGTGAGACTCAGTGAAATAGAGATCTGTTGAGTAGGACGTCCATGTGGCTGAGCACAGGTGGACGTGATCCTAGAGGCTGAGCACTAGTGAGTGTGTGTCCAAATGATTCTCCTGTGAGACGCAGTGAGATAGAGATATGTTGAGTTGGACGTCCCTATGGCTGAGCATAGGTGGACATGCCCCTAGTGGTTGAGCACTAGTGGGTGTGTGAGATCCCTTACTATATTGTCTAAGAGTTAGATTTACCTGTAACCCTAATTGTGATGTAAAGGGTACAATTCGGCCCCACCATAAAGTGAAAGATAATTAATGTAAAACATAATTAATATTGTAATTATTAATTATATTCTGAGTTATTGACGTTGGCCCTGTTGTGCCAATAGACACCACTTTTGATGTGTCTAGTCTAGTATAAATAAAGGTGATTTCCCAATTGAGGAAACACAACACACATGTGATTTTGGAAATTTCAACAAGTACAACTTCTAGAGCTGAAGTGCGCACCTCTCTTGGGCGCTAACCTTCTTTGTTTTGTGAGTACCCTTTTGTGTGCTAGGTCTATGGTGTGGGAGGTCTTTCTCTTGAAGAATATAACAAAGGGTTGACTGGGTTTTCTTCCCTTGTTGAGAAGGGTTTCCCAAGATACTTCTTGTGTACTTGTGCATGGTATTTCTTCTTGTGATCTTGGTTACTGCAGCAAATTGTTTATGGTGTAGCTACAATTGTCTATGGTTCAAGTAAATGCTAAAATTGAAATAAACCTCATGCTTGAGCCTAGCCTGGTGAAAATTGAACAATATGGACTCTAGAGATTCTATATAAATTGAGCCTCAAAATCACAATGGCTTTTCCTTGAGGAGGATGGTGAAGCTAAGCCTTCCCGTGATTGAGGCTTTTCCCTAGCCACCATGTTTCCTCTGGTTTTTCCTCTTTTGCATATGCCCCAAAAGAAGGATCCATTTCCTTTTCATGGAATCTGATTCTCCTTTATACCAAGGAATTGGTAGCTTAAACATGCTCCATTATCTACCAATCATGATGATATCACCCACACAAAGGACACTTGAAAAGTGCTACTAAATGGGTACAAAGCACTAACTACAGTAAAGTAATACCTTCTAGGTCCTCAGCCATTTTGGAGCCCTGAAAAAAATGCAAGTGTTCCTCTATTATAAGTGCAATCTCCTTCCTAAACATGCAATAGCGAGCTAACCAATCACATTCACAAACATAAAGAACATAGTGCAGTGCAACTTATTCACATAACCATTCACTAACCATGAAAGTCCATTTCATCCTAGCAATATAACACTTATCTTAAGGAAAGGAGACCGGATTACCAAAACATTATTATTCACCCAACCAAACAAACAATTACTATCAGGGTCCTCCTACTCCCCTAAACTACGATAGAGTTCACAACAAACGGTGTCACTAGCATACACATCCCACCTAGGGTATCTAGGTTAAAATGATATCCTTAGGATTTGATACAGACTAGAACCTTCATATAAATATTCAACTACAATTGTATATCGCCTCTGTGATAACTTTGGACCAAGGGGAGAGTCACCTCTTGCCTACACAACTAGACTTGGAATACCATGGATACAAGTATTACAAGCAATACCTCCAAAACCAAGCTTCCCAATAAAACGAGATCCTAAACAAGCTTAAACAATTGCTTTGCACCTTAGTTTTGACAAGGCTTGTTACTTGTCCAACTATGGATTGGCAATTTAAATAAACTCATATTTTTTTGTATTTTCAATTCGCTCTAGAATAATAGGGCATATTAGTACTCTAAGCAAAAGGTTAACTATAAGAAGATAACCCACCATTCATTGCCTTGAAATTTGAACTTTATTAATTTTTAATCTTGCCGAGACAAATGATTTACAAATTAAGGCCTAACCTCAAATTACCTCCCCCTTCTTGGTATTTTATGAAATTATAACAGATTTCATAGTGTTTCTGTTGAAATATTGTAACTGCAAAGAGTATTCTATTTTATTATTGATGTATTATTCATTAGATCAATCCCCTTTTGTGGATTGATCATGTCGGTCATTGTAAATGACCAAATCCCCTTTTGCGGATTGGTCAAACCCTAATTGTAATATGCTAAATGGGAAGTCAGCCCCCATAATATATTAAAGTGGTTATAACCACCCAGAATGAGAAGTCGGCCTTGCCATTGGAAAGACACCTCAGTTCAGCACCTGCCAGATTGTATAAATAAGAGAGGCCAGTGCCTCGTTTGTTCACTCACTCACTTGTTCATCAGAGCGCAAGTTTGTAGCTGCAGTTGGAGAAGAAGGAAGAGAGAGAGAGGTGCATACTTGGGAGAGGAATTTCTATATTGTTTGGCTTATTCTCTTGGCATTGTATTGGCTATCTATATTAAGGAAGTTTTTGCTGAGTTTTCTCCCCCATGAGGGTTTCCCAAGATAAATGATGTGTCTCTTGTGATTGTGTATTTCTCAGTGATCCTATCTATGCTATGGTTATCTAGTGAATTGAAAAGAAACTTAATAATAGCTTAAACCTTAACATGGAATCAGAGCTAAGCCGAAGAGAGCATCTTTCACAAGAAGAAGAAAAACGTCATTATTGTCGTACATGAAAATTAGGGATTTTTATTGAAGAGGAATTTCAGCCCAAAAGCCATCTAGAAAAGTGCGCCCTTCCTCAAGGAACTCTTTGGCACCTTCAGTGCACCTTTTCAGTGGTTAGATCTCCTGAAAAGTGAAACCCTAGTTTTCACTAGTACCAGAAGTACCAAAAAACCAGTCCAGAAATCTGTTGGACAAGTTTGAGGGGGCAAAATTTGGATTTTCAGAAATTTGACTGTACCAGCATACTCGCCTCGTCTCAACGCATCCAACCCCTGGATCAGAATTTCAAAATTTGAAGTTTGAAAAATTAGGGTTTCCTCATAAAACCCTAAGTTGGAGTTGCAGTTGCAGTTTCAGAATAAGTTGCAGTCTCGGTATCAGTTGAAGTATCAACTGTAGTACCAGTTGCAGTCATCCTTGAAGTTCTTAAGAGTTGGTAATTATTATCGCTGCTACCAGATGGTGCCACTACCGGCAAATGCTATCAGAGGTATGTACTCACATATGTTTAAATGGTTAAGCATTAAAGGGTATTTGTAGGAGAAGGGATCTCTTGCCATAGATCCAGAAGGATCTCAAGATCCAACACATTAAGAGGAAACGACCTGATTGTTCATATCTAATTGTTGCATCTTGCATTTGCTTCTTAACATCATAGGCTAGATTCCCCCTGACCTTTTAACTTATTAAAACCAACTCCTAGAACATTTAATCATAAATATCATCTAGTAACTAGGGTCTACCCCCCTTGGCTTCCCTAAGAGTTAGCCTAGATGGAAGAGGTTCAAGTCAAAGTGATAACGTGGACTTTGAACCTAGGCATTGTGCCTCCGAGGACACACTAAGTGAGCAGGACTTAGCTCACGTCTGCAATTGTGTATAAGGACGACAACATCTTTGGCGCCGTTGCCGGGGATAAGTCATTTATCCTTGGTCAAAATGACTTAACTTATTTTTTAAGAACTAAACAATAAAAAACTTCAGTCCCTAAAATTCTTTGAACTTACATTGGTTGATTTCGTGTGAATCTTTTCCAAGTGGCGACTCCATTGAACAAATCTGTCGGGTATACTACAAGCAACAATCTTTGTGGGCTGCTTGAAGGTCTTGGAAAAGAAGCACTCACTAATATCCAATTCTTGTTCCAACTCAATAATCTAACTTGTGCTTTCCTTCTTGTTTTTGCTTTGTCTGATGCTCTTGTTTGTTAATAAACCTGGTCATCCGACGACTCCACTTTAAAAATAATTTGACAAAGTATTCTTCAAGAAGGAACTCACGGCTTGTTGGGTTTTCATCCTTGAACTTGAAAAAGTTTGTGGATGAAGTTAGCATGTTTCCCTTTTTGTCGGATCCTTATTAATCTTTTGGGTCCCAGATTTTTTCTTTTTCAACGAGCGACCTCACGAAGCCTTTTAATTTTTTAGGAATAGTTGGTTATCCTAATAATATATCTGACGATGTTATTGACAATGTGCTTGAATTTCAGGAGGGTTGTGATGCTTGTGCTCATGTCAAGGCCTTTTGGCAATTAATTGATGATTGGCATAATCCACCTATCTATGACGATGCTCTTATGATATTGTTTTCCTAGACTCTTTTGGAGGGTCAGGGAAGTGCTTGTGATTGATTTCTTCTTCATGAAGATAATTCGATCAATACCATACGATATTTTTTGCATAACTTTTTGGAAAGATTTGGGGATGATCAAGATGAAATTTACAATGAATGTTTTGATGATTTTATGGAAAAATGGAAGAGGAAGAATCTTCCTGATATGAAAACAATGAGTTTGGATATGATGATTGATTCTCCACCAGGTCCCATTGAGGAGCTTAAAGAAGTCATTTTTAACATGCAGTATGTCCATGTTGAATAGTGTGAAGCCATGAACGAACAGTTTATGGCCATCGAAGATGACTTAGAAATCATGGAAACTAACCATACTGAGATTCATAATGAATATTCGGACCCCCTTGAACTTGAGCTTCATAGTGAAAAGGATAAGGAAGTTCATGGGGAAATTCCGAATGAATCCATGGATGAGTCAGTCATTTATGTTGAGGAGATAAAGGAATTTGAGTTTGAAAGTGTTGAATATCTAGATAATTCAAGTCCCCACCCTCCTCCCGCAGAACCAATCTCTTTGAAGGAGAACCTTGACAACCTTGAGGAAAACTGTATAATGGTTCCGTTGACATGTTCATTTCCGACCTCCCAGCCAAAAGAGGATTTTGTATAGAATAATGAGAAAATGGAAGGCAACTTCAGTTTATCAATGTCATACCATTATGTGTATTGGTTTCCCTTCCACCTTGGCAGTCATAAACAACAAAGTATTAAAAGTTTACACGGCTTGTCATATTCCAGTGTTTGGTTGAGGGGAAAAAGGAGCATGATTCTTGGCTGGTTCTTTCTCGCGAAAAATTTCAAGTTAATAAAACTTGGGAAGGGATCTTCTGTGAGTCATCCTGGACAAGGATGTTTAAGACATTTGTGGCTTCATTCCATCCAGTGCATGGACGGCTGTAATGTATCATCCAGTACATGGACGGTTGTAACGTATCTCTAACCTTTCTCTTTTATTTCAATTTTATATTATTTCATTCATTACGTGATTATGTACTTAGATTTATTTTTGTAACATAGTTTCATTTTGGATTAATGATGTTGTACAATAGTTATTTCATCATGTGGATGTGTTTATATCACTTTATTTATTCATTGAATATATGTATGCTTTTGTTGGATATTGGTGAGCACCTTTTTGTAGATGTTGGATTCTCGTATGCTCTCCGTCCCATGTGAGAAGATCGAACACACGTCCCCATGTGGAGCCATATGTTGACCGCTTATTCAACTAGGGAGTCAACTCCATGTACCATGAAGATATGCATCAACAAATGAAAACATGTCGAAGACTATTGGGTTCTATAGGGCATTTTTTTTGCTTCAGCACACAGTTTTGTAAGTGGGATTCCTGCACCCCTGCACGAGTTTATAATGTAATAGGTCTACATGGATCATGGTTAGGTCANGAAAGGCATTCTAATGAAGTCATTCTTAGGTAGCTAGTGTTTAGGAATGTTGTAAATGACCATGTAAGACAACACGCAAAGTTTCATGATTTTTAGTAGAGTCTAAGTAGGTTTTTTTTAATTAATTAATTTTTACTAAGGTTGGGAATTAAATTAATTAATTCTGGATAATTAATGTAAAACTTAGGTCCCTGGGCTTTTGATAGGGGTATTTGTACTCAAAAGAAATGTAATGAGACCCCCTACACCCTTGGACCAAGTTTCAACTCAGTGAGACAAGTTTTGTTAGGGTTTTGTCCACTAAGGAGTCTTAGTCGGTTAACAACAATTTTAATTGCTAACCCAAGACATGGGAAAATGTCAATTTTGTAATAATTAGGCAAATAAGGTAAAGTTAACGTGACAATGTGATTGAGAGGGGCCCCACCTAACCCTTCCTAACCTTTACACCCGTTTACCCACTTCATTTAATTAAATCCCCCTTGGGATTTGCACCCCCATATGAGGAACACGTCCCCCTTCCCATTTAATTTTGGAAACTCACCTTTAATTAAAGCGTGGGTCCCTCCTTTCTTACTTGCGTCCCTCCTATCCTCTCCACCTCACCCTTGAGCGTGTGCTCCTCACATCCCTCCACACTCTTTCCCATTCCTCACGCCTTCCTCTTTTGAACTCACACTTTCTCTCTTCGCAAAGTGGAAAGGTCACACGTAAAAGTGGAAACCTCAAGCTTTGAATTGGAAATTGCTTGGATGAGAGGCGTGGGTCTCCTACTTAGCCAATGTGCCTCCTCTATGAGGCCACTTCACCCATCCAACTCACTCACATTCCTTTCTCACTCAACCTAAAAGCTCACGCCCCCATTGGTTGAGTTTCCTCTTGAGTTGTCTTTCCCTTTGGATTTTTGACAAGTGTTGAAGATCAAAGAGGGGTCTCCTTAGCTTCTCATGCTATTTAAGAGACCTCTTATTCCCTCATTCCTTACCATTCTTCATAGTATTGTTATGCTACCAAATTCTCTCCATCTCCCTCTCTCTTTCTCTCATTATTGTCATCTTGCTTCATTGGTTTTGGTCCTTGAAGAGCTTGGAGCAACATTGTTGCTACAACCTCTTCCCATTTGATAATACAAGAAATTGCTTTGGAGGACTCGGGGATTTCAAGATTTGTCTCGATGATCCATGTATTCATGATGTGATACTGCTCTTGTTTTGAATATTATTGTGTTATTGAATAGATTGTTGGGTAAATTAATTTACTTGGCTAGGCTTAGTAATTGTATAATTGCTAGCGTATATGTTTTTTTGAATTTACTAATGATGGAAACTATGTTGTGTTGTTAGTGCATGCAATCGTTATCTATTTCATTTCATGATTTATTGGAAGTTTTGTAGATCATCTCAAAGGGGTTGTTGGGATAGGTTCAAGGACAAATCTACCCTCATCTTCACTTCAACTTCACAAGCATTTTTTGTTCTTATTTCATATTCAATTTTTGGTATCTAACTTGCTTAGATAGGTCAATTTAATCAATATAAAATTCTGGTTTTTGTATGTTAGAAGTTTTTGTTGAAGAACAAAAATTTCATAACCTTTTTTTGAGTGTGTTGCAGCACAAATCAACAAGCAATAGCTTGCTGATTTTTGCAGTTTCTCGCCAGGCTAAGGGCACATGTTGCCCAATTTCAAGCACAACACACCCTCAAGTGATTCCTTTCGAAGTGGTCACAGTTTCTCCTCTTTCTCTTCTCTCTAAATCACTGTAAGCAAGCCCAAAGGAGTGTACCCAAGTGGCTTGCATTCCTTTCTTTTCAGCCTCTACTTTGCAAGTTCAGTTAGATTTCCTTTCTGTTTTCCCTTGCTTAGTTTATCTAGATTAGTTGTGATCTCTACATGCATGCGTAAAATCTAAAATAATCTAGAGTAGATCTCACACCTAGATGCTAGTTTAGAGCCCGTGGAGGCATAGTGGATCTTTTGATTTTGTCATTTATTTTACATGCAAACATTTATTTCTTAAGTTTCTATCTTATATACATGCATGCAATCACTGATATTCTTAAGGCTTAATTAATCGCTTTTCAATTTCGCAAGTTACTTTCGGTTCTTACACTTTACATGCGCAATCTCATAATCTAAGAACTTAATAATTAACTTGCAATCTCATTGTTTAAAGCCTTCATCCTTCACATTATTCAATTTTCAGTTTCGGCATTTTTGAGCAATCTACAAGCACTCAAACACACATTGCAATAATTAGCTCACAGGTCTAATAAATTAATTAGACTTAATAGGACACCATTACCAACCATCTTCGCCATTTAAAATGGGGTCGGAGGAAGGCAACGGAAGGTGCTAGGCCGGGGACGATGTCCCGACGTGCGGCGTCCATTCCAAGAGTACTCTGATCCTAGGGCTGACGTGTGAAGCTAGGATGTGCCTCGTTGCCTAACTTCTTGAGCATCCAACAGTCACTTGGTAATTGGGGGAGGAAAGTTTTGGGTTGACACTTAGATAGGATCAAAATAAATCTCAGATTAATCACTTAACTTAATCCTTGGTCTACAACATATGTGATTTAATTTCACACTTGCAAGCACTGATCTCGTTATCTTTCTATTTACATGCAAGTTAACTTATCTGTTGTGGAATAATAGCTAAGTGGTTTATTCTTTGTCATCTGGAGTACTTTACATTTTCAAGCTTTTCATCTATCTTGTATTCCTGTATTTGTGGTGTGATCCTTCAAGAAATGCACATCCACCGAGAGGCATTCTCTTGATTGGGTTTTGAGTGTTTTGCGTACTTTTGTCATTGATAAGCAATCCAATAGAGTTCTATCTATTGTGAGCATGTTTGGCTTGATGTGTTGATGGTTATTTCATCTCGAATATCTTCTTTTCCTACACATTTCAAGCAACTTGTTAGTATATTGTATATCGTGTATCTAGTCTAGTTTAGCTTTGTAATCTTAGATATTCCTTTTGTATCTTGTTGTAATATTTGTAAACTTGTAATTATCTTGTAACGAATCTCCCCTTTAACTTAGTTGACCCCTTGCCCAATCTTAGGCACTAGTCTTAGTTGTCCTAGGAAATGGCCTGACTGTTCATATCTAATTGTTGCATCTTGAATTTGCTGCTTAACATCATAGGCTAGATTCCCCCTGACCTTTTAACTTATTAAAACCAACTCCTAGAACATTTAATTGTAAATCTCATCTAGTAACTAGGGTCTAGCCCACTTGGCTTCCCTAGGAGTTAGCCTAGACAGAAGAGGTTCAAGTAAAAGTGACAACGTGGACTTTGAACCTAGGCATTGTGCCTTTGAGGACACACTAAATGAGCAGGACTTAGCTCACGTCTGCAAGTGTTTATAAGGACGACAACAGATGTAACAATTGGTACTAGGAAAATACCTTTCTTGCTAAGAGGGAGTGTTGAATTATATAGCTTTGGAAACTATTTTCCCTATTGTAACTAACCATGTAAATAAAGTTTTGATATAGTGTTAACTTTATGTCAAACATCAAACACATGACAAGTGTCAACCTTATGCCAAGACAACCATATGCCCTGTGTCAACCTCATAGCGCCTCTAAGAGGGTTGCTTAGGGAGGTTGTAGTGGCTAGCTTAGGGAGGCTGCTTAAGAGGGTTGCTTAGGATGGTTGGAGTGGCCAGCTTAGGGGGGTTGATTAGGGTGGTGGTATGACAGTTGTATAATAGTTGTCATACAATCCTAAGACAACAATTTAGGGCAGCCTCTAGAAGAGACAAAGGAAATGACCTTTGGGAGCATTAGGAGGTGGCTCTTGAGAACTTTAGGAGGTGACTCTTGGCAGCCAAAGGAGGGCAGGTATGACAGTTGTTATACAGTTGTTATACATTCTTAGGGGGCTACTTAGGGGAGCCAAACCAACCTATAAAAAGGGGCATTCACTTACCATTTATATACCTTTGTTTTGCTGGAGTCTTCTGTTGAGGTAAGGCATCTTGCTGAAGTATTTTCTGCTGGTATATGACTGATATCTACTGGAATTTTCTGTTGGTATATGGCTGCTAGTTGTTGGAGTCTTTTGTTGGTATATGGCAGCCAGTTGTTGAAGTATATTGTTGATACAAGCACTCTATTCTTGTTGAAGTCTTATGTTGTTCCTTGCTGATATAAGGCTGCTACAAATAATATGTTAAAGCTGCCATAACTATGCTACAACAAGAAGGAAAGTCAATTATCTTTTGGTGAGTTTGTCAAGTTGTTACTATAAGTGTTAGTTCAGCTATTTGTGAAGTTTGTAAGTGCTGAAACAGAGGTATTGTTCATCCCTCTAAGTCCTACCTAGTTACTCTAAAGTCTTGTACTGTTATTATACTTTGTTGAAGAATCTAAAGAGAAGTTTTGGCTAGGTTTTCTACCCCAAGAGGGTTTCCCAGGGTATACTTGTGTTCTCTCTGTGATTTTTCACTTTCAGTGATCCTGATATATGCAAGATGTATTGATATTGTTATCGTGCAGTTTGTAGTTAGGATAAAAGACAGATGTAAAGAGACAAATTGGCGTAACTGAACCAGTCCCACCCGATAGGAAGGTTCTTTCTGTTTAGGGAGGTAAAGCCCAAGGGAGACGTCCCCGATGACCTGGGGTTTTGAGAAGGCAGAGGATAGAAGGATAAAAGATAAATTCCCCCCTCACAAGTCACCACCGAGCAGATAGTCCGGTAACCAGCCAATAAAGAGAAGTATAACCAAAAGGATATGTACCTGCTCGAGACAAATTAACAAGAAATATATATGCAAGCTTACTCACTTGGTTAGTACTTCATATAATCAATAACTATCTGATATATAAACAATTTGAGCAATAAATATTGACGAAGTCAATGTTTATATAATAGCAACAATGTATAATATCACTTCTTCAATAAATGCTAAAGAAACATGGCATTCAATGTAACAATTAACACTTTATTTAGATAATGCCTTAAATAACCATTCAATTGCTCACAAGTAAAACGTAAGCTGCACAATGATGTTAATAGCAAAAGATGACGACGGCAATTAGTTAGTAGGGTTAGTCTTAGGCTAGGGTTAGAATAGTTAGGGTTTGTTCAAAGTATTTGATTGAAGTTGTGATCAAGTTACTCAAGACAAAGGAGGTCTTTAGATCAGTGCCTTTAGGGTTAATGGAGTCAAAAGTAGAGGACACAAAAGTTGAAGGATCAAGAGAAAGTAATAAGACTAAGGACAAGAGGGTTAGACCTTGAGGTGTTGCTAAGGCAAGGCCTCAAGGATGAAACCCTAGGGGAGAGAGGCTCACTTTGGTGTAGGTGAACTAGGTCTCAGTGCTCTCTCCTCCTTCCTTAGCTTAATGGCAAAAACGGCTAGCAAAAAAGATGGCATGAAACCAAGACAAGAGGTTTTGCAGGCAACGTGTTGCTATGGCAAGGCTTTACCAAGCAAACCCTAGGAAAAACGACTCACCAAGGTGTAGGGGAACTAGGCCTTGATGCGTTTTCTCCTTCTTAGCTCAATAAACAAGAAAAACGGCTAGCATGGAAGAGGAAGAAAAGAGTGTTGCTAAGCCGAGGCTCTATCTCTCTTCAATAAATAGCTCAAAATCTTGACGGGGAAATGAGACAAGGACCTACAATGTGTGCTTGTCACCTAGGGTTTATTCAACAAATCATAACAATAAATGCAAGAAATGACAATACAACCATTCATTTAAGAAGTTTTGCAGAAATTTACTTACATTTCACCAAGAAATAACATAGCAAACCCTAGTTGTAACACC
>JZKD02S1104226.1:0-13046 GCA_000966675.3 Picea glauca
AAATGTTGCCACTTCTTCTAGGAATTCTTCAATTCCCACTACGGTTGTCACCACAGGGGATATTCCACCTCCAAACCCACCGTCACCGGTTCGAGCCACCATGGTCTCGACCGCCTCTACCTCGAGCAGTGGTCCAAACCCATCTATGGTGGCGGCCACTGCCCCTTTCAAACCGAGTGCGACAGGCCCTCTGTTCTCATATGGGATGCCTAGCTCAGGTACAAGTCCTGTACTTTCCTACTCCACTTTACAGACTTTAGGTCTGGGGGCATGGAGCTCTAACGCTCCTCTGCAAGGAAACATAGGGGGAACTTCAGCTCCTTTTAATGTTTTCCCTTATGGGGGAGGTCATATACCTCCTTCGTCCCCTTCGCTCGGTGGCACCCACCAGCAATCCGTCAGGCCACCCACACACCATAGTTTATTTGGAGCAAGGAGTCAAGGACCGCCTTCTCATAATATGTCGGTAGGTTCGACATCGTTTTCTTTATTCGGTGCGTTTGGTAACAATGCTTTCTCGTCAACTTCTTTCCCGACTGGGGGAAACCCTGGTTACGGAAAACCTATTCCTATGCAGGGTACTATTCCTGCACAAGGGGCAAACCCAGGAACTTCTTACTCAGCACGACCTTGGAATTCTTGGCAGTGATCTGTTCCCTCGTCAGGAATGTCGATCTGGGGAAATTTTTCTCACACCCAATGGAACCCCAGACAGGGTGCTATACCTATGCCCATGGGATCGGCATGGGGAAACCCTTCCCAAAGTCCTTCGAATGTAATGCACGCCCAACCATCTACGTCCTATTTTGGGAATTAGTCGATGATGTCTCCTCACACGCAGAATCCGTACGCTATTCATGGTCATGGTTTTTACCAGAACCTAGGCCAGCAACCGAACTTTTCCTGGCAACCTAGTGCCAGTCAAACTCCAGGCCCCTTTTTCCATAGTTATCACCAACCACCCAAACTACCTTTCCTGGCAGCCTTGCATTTTCCAGACTTGACAAGGTTGTTGAATGACCCTATATGTCGTGATCCGCGTTGGCCCCCTATGTGGACGAAGTTGCCTTCGGACATACCAAAGTTTGAGGCCAAGCCTAACGAAGATCCAGGAGATCATGTGACCACCTTCCATCTTTGGTGCTCGTCTAACTCGTTGAAAGACGACTTCGTACAGTTGATATTGTTTCAACGTACTCTCATTGGGAGTGTCGCGAAATGGTACATTGAGCTCGACCGCTCAAGATACTCTTCCTTCAGGGAATTGGCAATGGCTTTCCTAAACCATTTCCAATTACCTGTGAGATACGATGCTGGCACAAAATTGATGGCCAATTTCGAACAGACAAAAGTGGACTATATCTCTGATCCCATAGTGGTTCCTTAAGTCTTTGGTCCCACAGTTATCCAAAGACGTCGGGAGTGTTTTTTAAAGAAGATGCCATCATGAGAGCTCAACAGCTTTAGCTAATCTACTCTCTGTCTGGTTTATTATACGAGATCTTTCCATATGCGCCATGCTCAATACTTTATAAAACCAGACAGAGAGTTGGACCACATGTTGATGGTATTGTTGGCTTAGCACAAACAAAGCCTGTTGAACAACTGACGAAGCAATTGCAGCAATTGTTTATACAACACAGCGACCAGCCAACCTACTGTTTTGGATACTCCCCATACCCAAACACCGGATGTACACACAGTGAAATCGACAAATCCAAAGGCCACCCAGTAGCCTGATGGAAAGAAAAAACAATGAAAGAAGGGTAAGGGGGACAAGAAACCCACTAATAATGTTGGCGGGGGAAACATTGTGAAACGGAAGGCAAGGTATCTGTGCAACCTGTCCGTGGAAGACCACCCGACCCACCAATGTCCTCATCTTGCAGAGGCCCAAAAGTTTGTGACACAGCAACATCCTGTCGTGTTAACCAATCCATTTCAACATGGGAAAAACCTAACCCAAGCCTCTACAAGCACGAAAGGCGGCAATCAAGGACCCTCTTCGTCTTCGAATAATCCTGCATCCGCGAATGTGTATATGATGAAAGGTGATGCTTTTATATCGACTAGAGTGCATGAATACAGTAAACCAAGCACTTCTGAGAAGGGAAAAGAAGATGAAATCCCACCTCTTCCTCTCCAGATCAAGAAGACTTTGGACAAAACAATGACACGCATCCCAAAAGGTGTGTTCAAGAAATCTTCTCACAACCCAAACGCAAGGGTCGCCCAGAACTATTCTATGGTGGAGGATTTGTCTCAAGCCCCTTATGCGATGTCTCAAACCCCTTGTCCCAAAGGAAAGATTTGTTAGCCGCTTTAGGATCTACCGAGACTTATAATCCGGGTATAATCATGATGGATACAAACGACTTAAAACCTCGTCTGTCTTACCATGTAGTGTTTCAGATAGTAGTGGCTTACCCCACGAAAACTTTTACTCAGAATATTTTCCGCACGGTAGTTGATGAGAGTGCCTTGACATGCGTCATGTCGTTGGCATGTTGGAAGGCCATTGGCCAGCCCGTTTTGTCTCCGTCACCTACTCTTCTCACTGCTTTTGATGGTCGTTCGTTCCGAACACATGGCATCATTCCCTCTTTCCCCGTACAGCTAGGAGGGAATACCATGTGCGTCGAGGTAGAAGTAGTCAATGCATCCCTCAACTACAATCTCTTGTTAGGTAGGAGTTGGACTTATGTTAGGCAAGCAGTGGTTGCTACAGTTTTCCAGGTCTTTTTGTTTCCACACGAGGACCAGATCGTGACCATTGATCAATTATCCTTCTCCAGACCCGACCCTTCATTGGGGGTATCCATGGTCCCGATGATTGATAATCCCCAACTGGGCGTAGTCAACGTAGGGGTTGGTTTGCGCCCATCTTTGATGGGTACCTTTGATTACCCGCCCCCTCAAGGAAATGTCAAGTTTATATATGACCACCATAAGGTTGATATTTTCCAAGTTTCGTCATTTCACACGACTTACTTCAACGATCTGTGGATACTTCCTTCCCCATCGGCCACGATGGAAGGGACAGGGCACCCTGGCATGTCCATGCCCTTGTCCACAGCCGAAGTAGTGTACTCTTTAGTCCAGCAAGCTTCAGCCGACACAGATCCAACACTTGCACAAGAGTTAGATCTGATTCTAGAGCCTATTTGGGCTCAAGGCTCTCTCGCTGATACCAATTCGTTAGACTTAGTCTTGCCCTCTGACGAAGCAATAATTGAAGCAATGACTAGTCCAGACAAACCCTGGGATGATCTCCATCATAGATCATACTTCCTCCCAGAGTTAAGCAGAATTAAAGCAGGAGAATTCACCTTGACTATGACTAGAGATAGGTCTTGTCCTATTAATCCCTTAGCTACACATGAGGTTTATGACGAGGGTAATATGGAAACTATCGTTGAAACCATACCGATTAATATCTCCAAAACCCTTGGCGTCGTGGAGAATGTTTTCGTCGAAGTTGACTGTTCCCTCGAAGAGATTCAAATCTACACAGGTCTATTTGAAGAATTTCGCGACGTTTTTTCCTGGTCTTACGAGGAAATGCCAGGCATCGATCCAAAAATAGTCGAACATGAAATCACAACTTATCCGAATGCCAAGCCTATTCGGCAAAAGCTTCGTCTAGTTAATCCCAGGAAATCAGCAGCCAATAAGGTTGAAGTTGAAAAACTGCTAAAAGCCGATTTTATCTATCCTATCCATTTGACCCAATGGGTGTCAAATCATGTGCCAGTCAATAAGAAATAGGGCACGATTCGTGTATGTACTGACTTCCATGATTTGAACAAGGCCTGTCCAAAAGATAATTTTCCCACACCATTCATCAACCAGATAATTGATGAATGTGTAGGTTGCGAGGCCTTTTCTTTCATGGACGGTTTTTCGGGATATAATCAGATACAAATCAAACCCAAAGACCAGCACAAAATGGCATTCATTTGTCCATGGGGTATATTCGTGTATCGTAAGATGCCTTTTGGTCTCAAAAATGTTGGAGAAACCTTTCAGTGGGCCATGTCTTTTGCTTTCCATGATCTCAAGCATATAGTCGAGGCCTATTTATATGATTTAGCATCTCGATCTCACAAGAGAACAGATCATCCCACACACCTCTGACTTATCTTTGAGCAATGTCGCTACTTCTGGATTCGCTTGAATCCAAACAAGTGCAGCTTTTGCGTAACATCAAGATGTTTGTTAGGTTTCATAGTGTCAACAACAGGGATCATGGTCAATCCTCTCAAGGTTGAGGCAATAGTTCAGTTGCCTCCCCCACGCACAATCCTTCAACTTTAGAGTCTACAAGGCAAGGTGAATGTTTTAAGACGTTTCATCGCCAACTATGCCGAGATCACAAAGGGCTTTATGTGCTTACTGAAGAAAGACGTTCCTTTTTATTGGGACAATGCCACTCAATGCTCCTTCGAAGCATTGAAACATGCCCTCACAACTGCCCCTCTGCTTTGGCCACCCAACTATAACAAAGATTTCTTATTATACCTGGCTACAGCAGATTCAACCATCGGCATGGTATTAGTTCAGGTTGATGATTTGTTCTCAGAATATGTGATCTATTACCTGAGCCGAGGCCTAGTCGGACCGGAACTCAATTATTCTCATATCGAAAAACTTGCATTGGTAGCAGTCCATGTTGTTCAACGGTTTTGTCATTATGTTCAGTTTCGTAAGACCACCATCATTATCATTATGAATCCATTTCAATACATGTTGACATGATGGGTAATAGGCAAAAAGATCAGTAGATGGATAGTCATCCTCAAGGAATTCGACTTAGCTTTCATTTCAGCGAAATCCAAAAAGTCACTGGTCTTCGCAGAACTCATCTCGAAACTTTCGGTTGAGTCAGGTGATGTTATGCCCGAAGAGTCGCCTATTAGAGGAGATATGTTTTTGATCACATCTTCAGATCCCTGGTACGGAGATATACTTGTCTATCTCCAGACTTTGAAGTTCCCCACCTCTGCTTCTCATGATGAGCGTCACTGTATACGCCATCAGGCCAAGAATTATGTCATACTCGACAATACGTTGTATCAAAGAGGTGTAGAATACATCCTGCGCCGATGTCTCACTCATGAAGAAGCAATTATTGTGCTTAATGATTTCCATATCGGAGCATGTGGCGGTCATTTGTCTGGGTTGGAAACAACCCAAAAGATTTTACGAGCAGGTTACTTCTGGCTGACACTAATCAAAGATTGTATCAAATCGGTCAAGAAGTGACATCCATGTCAGATCTTCTCTCGAAAGATGAGGGCACATCCTACTCCCATGTTTCTTATCATCACAGTTGGTCCCTTCACCAAGTGGGGGATTGATTACAATACATGCAACCCTCCTTCAGCTAGGGGGCATCGCTATATCATTGTAGCTGTAGACTACTTCATGAAGTGGGTCAAAGCTATGCCAACGTTTAAAGATGATGGGGAGACTAGAGCTCTCTTTTTATTCAACCAGATAATAGCAAGGTTTAGCGTCCCGAGAGAGATTGTCACTGACCATGGCAGTCACTTTCAGAACCATATGATGATCGAGTTAACATCAAAGCTTGGGTTGCGGCAAGAACATTCGTCACCCTACTACCCCCAAGCAAATGGTCAGGTGGAAGCTGTAAATAAATCTCTTAAGACAATCCTACAGCGAACGATCAACTCAGCCAAGTCAAATTGGCATTTGATGTTATACTCGGCATTATGGGCTTATTAAAAATTTGTTAAGACTACAACCGGTTTCTCACCTTTTCAACTCGTTTACAGGCTAGAAGCAATCTTGCCTATAGAATGTCAGATCTCGTCCCTAAAATTGGCAGTACAGTTATTTCCAGACACTTCTCCACTTGAAGAATGGCTATTATACCTTGAGCGGCTCAATGAGAAGCATCGTGATGTGGCCCTGGCCAATGAGGCTCACAAACATAAAGTCAAGTGTCAGTATGATCGGTTCGTTCATCCTTGGGTTTTCTCTGAAGGCGACCTTGTCCTGGTTTATGACCAAGATAAGGACCCCCTGGGGGTAGGAAAATTCAAACCCATGTGGTTCAGACCTTTCATCATAAAAGAGGTTCTAAAAAAKGGYRCTTATCGTCTGGTTGACTTTGAGGGAAATGCTTKGGCAGAGCCTAGAAATGGGCTCTACCTCAAGAAGTATTTCTCATAGGTAGGTCACCTTGGGTAACTTTTTGTAACATATGTATAGTCTTTGTACTATTACTTTCTAGTTTCTTTTAGTATTATGGACGTGTCATTTTTTATGTTATCTTTTGTCATTGTGGTAGATCTCAAGTGAATCAGAGGTTTTCATTGGATATGCAGATGGTGCTAGCCGACACACTCAGAGGCTTGCCTCCGTAGCTTGGGTAATTTTTACACCTCGAGGCCAGTTATTATCTTCCGGAGGTATATGCTTAGGTGAAACCACAAACAATGTCGTCGAGTACAGTGAAGTTATTGAGTTGCTTCGTGACGCCCTGTCATTTGATATCTCTCATCTCCGGGTCTATTTAGACTCTCAGCTGGTTGTGTCTCAGTTAAATAGAGTCTACCATGTTCATGATCTGACTTTACACTGACGATTCCTTAAGGTACGTCTCTTAGAACGAAGCTTTGATTATATTACATATTTTCATGTTCCTAGGAGATTAAACCAAGTTACAGATACTCTAGCTAATCAAATTTTAGACTGGCATCTCACACACATATAAAAAGACATACACATAAACATGTAAATACATTTTTAAAGGCAAATATGATCCATAAGACACAAAAAGACATAAAAATCCATATATAATATCATAATCACCAGAGTACATAGCTGGACGCAAGTGCCTTAAAAAATATGACCAGTAATGAGTCATGGGGCTTATGCCCTCAAAAAATATATATATGTGGAGCTATCAAAGTCTAGACTAACTAAAGTCAAGGCATGTGGGCCCTGTTGTAATAATCAACAGCGTTTTCCAAACACTGAAACAGTCGGACCCACGTCTGTGGTGCCCCCACTACATGAGGCTGCATAGATGGTGGAAGATCCTCAATCTCTGCCATAGGGATGGTGCGAGTGAGCGAGGTAAAATTTCGCTCAACTCGTCTCAAAACCCTCTCAGCCCCACTGACTGGAAGCTCTCCTGTTGTTGTTGGTCCCCCTGCGGTGGCAGGTGCGACCCCTGGCCGAGGATGACGCATGTTCCTCACATAATCTATAGGTCATGAGAGTCCCACATCTGCACACAATAGACACGTATCTATCAAATACTCTGGTATAAAAAAATGATATATACAAAAAAAAAAAAAACATAAAAATTATATATGTTCCAAAAAAAAAATGATGCAAACTTACCCATCTTGCCTCGCTCCTCGCCTGGAGGTACAGGGATCTCGGGATCTCTCGAGAAATCAATCCCAGCATAGGGATAATCCTCTATGGCTGGGATATGTCGCGACAACCAAGCAATGAATTCATCATAAAAGGACTCATTGGTCCTTCCACCACCCTGTCATGGCAACAACACTGCCCATCTGCAAACCGCAGGAAGAGAGGCATGATGTCCTCATACCACCACTCGAGGACTGAAACTAGGAACTCCTTCAAAGAAGAAATTGCATAGAATCATCCTGAACCCGAAGTTCCTCTGCGTCCGCAACCGGCAATCTGTCAGTTGCCTCTTCATACAATCCAGTAGTGTAGTGTTCCAGTTAAATATATGTGCATTTAAGCATTGGACTACACAGTTTATCTGTGCACAGGACGCCTGATGTAGAGCCACAGAACCAGTCATCTGCCCAATAAGCAACACAATCGCCTGCAGTGATAAATCAGTTATCTTTCTTATTGGCACCTATGAGATCGATCGGTCTGTACCAACCTCACAATAAATTTCTATCAATTCTGATATATTATGAGGCCCCGAAGGAAATTTTCGGAAATTGACTGGTTCCACTCTCCTCTATAGTAGGCACCAGTGATTGCCCCTCTAACATAAAAGCTTATGCGTCAGGGTGCCAGTATTCAACCAAGGCATTCAGTAGCATAGGTTGTCATCTCATGAAAGGACAAAGAAAAAAATTGAGCAAGCCACATTGCATTAACACTGCCACAACGTTAGGGTACTCCCCAACTAGTGCGTTGATATCTTCATGCTCTCGTTCTCTCCATTGCACATACATCCTACACATGGGCAAATTTTCAGAGGGTTAGGCCTTGCTTTTTAAACCTTTTTTCACTCATGGGACGGTCCACGCGGGCTGTTGTGATGACAGTCGCGTGTACACGTGCTCTGACATCAGACAGAGCGAGTATACACGTGGGTTGTCATGGGACAGCCCGCGTGGACCTAGGTTCGACCTTTTAAAGGTCGACGCCCCCCCAAGAAACCAAATTAAATGCATAAATAAAGAATTAAAAATAAAAAGGAGGTATTTTATACTTATTTGGTCCAGACGGATGGTCGTTTCATCCATTGTAGCTCCTAGAATCACCACTTTTATCAAAGGGGGTTTTTTGCTCCAGATTCAATTTCCAAATCAGCAATGGTGATAATGAGCTACCAGCTTCTATTTATAGACTTTTTGGCCCTTTTTTGTCACATTTTTGGCCCCCTTATCATTTTCTTTGAATTGAAAACCATTTAGAGTGATTCAGGAGTTGCTTTGGAAGGTTACGATCGGGTATCAGGACATTTTTTAGAGTTTTGGGTAACTTTTGACGGTCCGTGGGGAAAAATCTCAGATGGTCAACTTGAGCATATAGGTTAGGTTTCCACCCCTAATTTTTTATCTCGTTGCCTCTATCCATTAGCCATAGGATCGATCCCATCAGGTTGCGACACGGAACCATCATTCATGCTTTAGAAGTGTCGCGATTTGGTGGTAGAGATTACCAGAACATGGATGCCTTAGGTAGATCCCGGTTGCATTATGGTGTCCATGCTGTCACTAATGACTATAGGCTCGGGAGTTCTTTTAGTTTTGTCTAATTACGAGTTTTGAGCCTCATTTTCATGACTCTTTATCACTCTTGACCTCACCCACAGGACTCCCAAAAAATAACGGGTCTTCTTTTAAACCCTTTTCAGACCCTCTAAACATGAAAAGATTGTCGAGCAATCTTGTGGCCTTTCACGCTCGTTAAATTGAAATTTGAAGTCACGTCTATCCGGTGATAGTTTACCCCTTTTTCGGTCTGGATGGTCAACTGTACGAACAAAGGTATACTCTAGAGGCCATGAATCTCTGGAAGAGTACCCTCAGGTATAATTTTACCCCTTTTTTGGGCCTGGGGGACTAAATTTACGAAAAAAGGAACCCCCACGGAGTCCATAGTTAAGCTCTTTTCATACTCCCTAAAATTGAAAAAATCGTCGAGTGACCTTATTCTTTCACACTCATTAAAATGGTCCAGAAGAACATCCATGACGGAGTTCATAGTTAAGCTTTTTTCAGACTCCTTAAAAATGAAAAAATGGTCGAGTGATCTTGTCTTTATAACACTCGTTAAAATGGTTTTGAATAGACGTCTTTTCGGTGCTAGTTTACCCCTTTTTCGAACTGACTAGACTACCTTCGAAAAAGGTACCCCAGTGGAGTCTCCTTTTACGTTTTTTAGAATCTCTAAATATGAAAAACCGTTGAGCTTACCTTCTCTGGGCTTGTTAAACTTACAACGAAGGACGTTACCATTGTGTGCCTTATTAATCACAGCTACATACCTGCGTCTCTGGTCTAATGTCAGCTCCATGTTTCTCTCAACTAAACCATCTTAAGCATGCCTTATATGCAAGCCCTGTAGCACTTTGCCTCTGCGTCCTGACACCTTTGGCCCCCGGAGGGATTTTTCTCGAGTGTCCTTACTTTGAACATCAGTCTTGTCCTTGTGCCTCAAACTTGTATGTTTGTGACACTCATTCCTCCTTTGTAACGTAACATTCTTTTATTCTTTTTCCAAAATTATTGAAAAAGACGAAAAAAATCAAATATACCCCAAAAAGAGGAAGGGAAAAGTATTTTTTTTGTATTAGCAGCACAATGAGTCACCCTTGGATAAAGCACATCTGTTTGTTTGTTCGTCAAACCCTTGGATTTAATATGACCTTAGGAAGTTGTTCTCGATACATTGACATGTGTCCTCCTCCATTTGGTTATTCTTCCAAATATATGGAGAGTTTGTGTTGCCTCCTGCCTCGTAAACTTATGTTAATGCCATGCTGCCTGAGTCTCATCATTTGTCATGTTATTGTCCAAGGGAATATTTTACCAAGCCTGAGTCGGCCCCTCTGCAGTTTGTCTCTTGCCCTCATGCCCGGCCATCCCAAAAGTCCAATCAAGTCTTTTTTCGAAATCAATGAAGCCTTCAGTCTGATCATCAAGATTCTCTATTCCATGACCAACGAGCCGTCGAAGACCTCTGGGTAGCGAAATCGTACACTCATATTACACTCCTACCCAAGTTTTGAATATTTTGAAGTTGTTTCTCGAGCTCTGAAGACCTCATCTCCAGCCATCAGGCCTTATCAGCTTCTAGAAGATGGATACTCTACATGTATATCTTTTTTATTTCGAGATGCAGCTTTGTTGTGTATTGCTCGTGGCTACACTTTATATAGTTATATGACATGGATCTACAGTGTATTTGATTGGTAGCCATGATTTTATTTTATCCCCAGCATGGGTATGCCCGCCTCGATGAGAAAATTATTATTTTGCAGACGGCACCTTCTGATTTCTGGTCCTTGGGCTCACTTGTTTGAAACATCGATGAAGATTGTTAATGTATTTCGGGCATCAGATGCTCTTTTGACCTCACATTAGGGGGAATCTGTTATAACCCTAATTTTCACCAGACATGCTTACCTGGCATCAGGCCATCTCAGATTCCTTCTTTTCCAAAACACTAATGAAAAACTCTTCTTAAAAACCCCTTTTATAAAAACCCACGCGCCCTACTCCATTATTGCACGTGTGTACACGCTAGCTGACCCAAGACAAACCGTGTGTACCTACAAAAGCATGGAAAAAGGAAAGTTGTTGATGGAACACACAGCTTTGGGTAAGTTAAATAAACCTTTTGGCCATGCATGGCCGGTCACTCGACCAAATACCTAGCTTCTTCTAACCTATAAAAGAAGGGTTAGGGGTCCCATTTGAAAGGAGGAGAATCATATTAAAGAAACTATACCTGATTAAGCATTCCCTTTGTCCCAACCTTTAGCAATCCTTGTGCAAAGATAAGTATAGAGAAAAGTAGTTGGAAGACAGTGGAAGAAGAGCCCAGGACCAGGATCGAGGAGCAGTAGTCGACTTTATCATTGTAAGGTATCATTGTGAAGTTAATAAAAGAATTGCTTTTCCCGTCTCGCCATATGAGATTGCCATTATTGAAATATTGATTGTATGATTGATTAAATATCTAACCCGTTAGTTCATAGATCAAATGCATGTGGAGTTCTTTGTTTGTCTTTAGTGAATGTAGGTCAGCATTGGGAGGAGAGTTGCAGTCAAAGAATGACCAAGCACGAAAAGGGATCGACATCAAACACGAAAAATAAGGTATGTCTACTTAATCTCTTGAGCCTTGTATTTACATATGAGTAATGGGGTTTAGGCATGGGATGATGGTAAAAAGTAAGAATCTTTAGGTCATTTATGCATGCATGATAAAACCCTTAGTGCTAGTCCATAGGAGGGATTTCCCACCCACAACAAACATGTTTGAAACTAATTTCAGGATCATTCAGAAACCCTAAATTACACATGGTACAACACCTTATTTTCTTCAACCATGTCTCTCACAAATTGATACTGAACATCATTATGCTTTGTCTTTGAATGATAAGTTGGGTTCTTTGCCAGGAAGTTTGCACTCTGACTGTGACAATATATCCTTACAACTTGTTGTACCAACCCAATATCTGAACAAAATATATGTAACCATATTGCTTCCTTTCTTGCATGAGTGGCTGCCATGTATTCAGCTTCTGTAGTTGAGAGTGTCGCTATAGACTATCTTTTGCTCATCCAACGGATTTCTCCTCCAAACAGGTTAAACACATACCCACTTAGAGATCTTCTATGATCCAAATCTCCAACCCAGTCTACATCAACAAATACATTTATATCCAACACTTTGTCCAATCCTGGTCTTCTTTGGTAGCACAATCCATAACTAGTAGTTCCACACAAATACCTGAAAACCCTCTTTATTGTTGTCCAATGCTCCTTCCCTGGTTTTGACATATAGTTTCTCAAAACTCTCACTACATGTGCAATGTCCGGTCTAGTATAGACCATTGCATACATCAAAATAGTAACCACACTCACATACGGAACACAATACATGTCCTCTTCCTCTTCATGTATCTTTGGACACTGATTCACATATAACTTTACACCTACAAGAATAGGGTATGTTGTAGGAAAATTCCCCTACAGACACGTGAAGATCCTCTTGGATTCTAGACCCCTACTACCAAGACATAAATATCCTAACATTGGACACTAATATTCCTTTAAATATAGTTAAACTAGTCAAAGGGAAAAGAGGAAGAAAGTATGATGTACCTTTTTCTTAAGCTTGTCCTCGCTTAATCCAGGTCGAACTTGATCTCCAAGATCCTTAATGGTATCTGCAATCCAATAGACATCAAAGACAATACAGACTTCCTACTCTACCAAGATTAGTTTAAACTAAATTCATAAATAATAGATAAGTATATGCAACCATTCACAAACTTGAAGGAAATATGCCAAGCATATATTAATGAGAACATTACAAGGCACTTACAATCTGTATATGTAGTTACAGCAACCTCTCCAAGTCCTCCTTGTCCAACCCCTTGCTCTAAATATCCATGATCATAATGACAATACTTTTTGTTGATTATTCTCCTCCTCTTCACCGTGAGAATGCCTCCTTTTATAGGTTTTGAGAGGCTCAACCACCTTAGTTACATTTGGAATAAGTTGAGGATATGACTCCATCAGTTGTGGCATCTCCCTTAGATGAATCCTAAA
>JZKD02S1104237.1:0-13046 GCA_000966675.3 Picea glauca
GACATTGCACATGCAGTGGGAGTTTTGAGTAGGTATATGTCAAAACCAGGGAAGGAGCATTGGATAGAAGTAAAGAGGGTCTTTAGGTATTTGTGTGGCACTACCAATTATGGATTGTGCTACCAAGGAAGAATAGGATTGGACATGATGGTGGACATACATGGGTTTGTTGATGCAGACTGGGTTGGAGATCTAGATCACAGAAGATCCACAAGTGGGTATGTGTTTAACCTATTTGGAGGAGCAATTAGTTGGATGAGAAAAAGACAAGTTGTAGTGGCACTCTCAACTATAGAAGTTGAATACATGGAAACCACTCATGCAAGCAAGGAATTAGTATGGTTACAGAGATTGTGTTTAGGTATTGGGTTGGAGATATATTTGATCTATGATTGAAAAAACTTGTACAAAATGCAATATTTACGACAAATAAACATAGAATTACTTTTTGATGTGGTCAAATTTAATCAAGTTTTTATCATGTTACTCAACAAAAGGTTATGATTGTTGATCTTACTAAAGATTATTTTTTTGTGGTCACATTAAATGATCTCACAATGAATTGTAAATCAAGATATTTTAAATTAACAAGGAATGTATTTGTTCCATTAATTCCTATCCACGTACATCAACTATTTTCAATGCAATTGTCATAATTATCGAATATTGGCGCAACCACATAAAGTGATTGATGTATAATGGTCAATAGACATCAAGTCTGATAGTCAATTCAATGGCTTGCTAAAGCAACATGCTTTTTATCATTGATGGACACTGATGCAAGTTAAAAGTGTTGAAAGATTATGTGGTCCATGAATTTGATGCCCATAGTGTGTAAATTTGTAGTGAGAAACAAAGCGCTAGTTAACTATCCCTATACACGAACTTCAATGATCAAATTTGAAGGGTTAGTTCTAATTTTAGTAAGAAAAGTAATTTTTCATCCAAACATTCAATAATGGAAATTTTAGAAAAGGTTGTACTTCAATTTAGAAGTGGAAACTAAGCATACATTTCATAAAAAATACTAATTAAAATATTGTTTTTCCTTTTTTTTTACAATGTTAAAAAGTAACTAACTATAACAAAAAAAAATTGCAATTTCAATAAAACTATTAATAAATGTAGCTTGAGATATTAATAGGGTTGTTAGCATCTTGGGCTTCATACGCCTTTTGTGTGGCTCTGGTGATGATAGGGAGAAAAACATTTGAAGTTGGTCTTGTACGTATTTCAGGAACCATTCTGTGGACAAGATCGGCTTGTCGGATTTATAATTTGTGTGTTCCTTAATTCCCAATGTGGCCTCCATTCTTCTTTGTATTTTTCCCAGCTGAGTAGATCTGGAATAGTTACTAAAACTTCTACTTCATTTTTCCATCGAACAAAAATAACCATGCTATGGGGTTGCAAATGTTCTCGACTTAAAAAATCTAGAATGCTATTGGAGTGCCTTGAATATGTTCTATATAAAAATCAAAATTGTTGAATAAAGCCTGCCATCTTGCAAACTTAGCATCACTGGCCTTTTTAACTTCTTTGTTCAAGACCCATTTCATCGTTGCAACATCGGTTCTTAATAAAAACTTTTTGTTGATAAGAAAATTTTCAAACTTGTGGATAGCATTCAAAGCAGCCTTTATTTCTTTATCTAATGCAGAACAATTCTTTTCGCTAGCCTTCCAGAGGCCAGAGGCAAACTGGAAAATTTCTTCAGTTTGTTTACCTTTGTGAGGTCTGGCTTGTTTAAGGACAACCCCCATCCAAGATTGGTAGCATATGTTTCAACAATCTTGTAAAGGTCATCATCAGATATATGCAGGAGCGGAAATGTTTTTGTTTTTTCTTTGATTTTCTTGACAGCTTGGGTATGTGCCTCTATCCAGGGACTGGCTTCCTTTTTCAACCGATCATTTAACAACTTTATGTCTTGTGCACAATCTTTGTAGAAATGGTTGATATAATTGAGGCTTCCTAAGAATCTTTGGAGTTGGAGTTTATCCATGATTTTATCTAAAAATTTATCAGCAAATTCAACAACATCGTGTTGGAGGACTAACTCACCATTGTTGATTATATGGCCAAGATACTTTATCTCTATTTTGAATAACTCAAGTTTATTTTTTGAGAACACTAATCCAACATTTTGAATAATCTTCAAGAACCTTCTGAGATGCTTTAAGTGTTGTTCAACAGAGGAAGAGAATACTAGGATGTCATCAATATAAACAATTAACCAATCAAAATATTGTTTTAGAGCATCATCCATGACTCTCTGAAATTTTGGAGCATTCTTTAACCCGAAAGGAATAACATTCCATTCATAATGTCCTGCTGGAACACTAAAAGAAGTTTTAAACTTATCTTCTTCCTTTATGGCTACTTGCCAAAATCTCGATTTTAGATCAAACTTAGAGAAGATTTTTTCTCCAGCAATTATGGTCACCAAACTGGATTTGTTGGGGATAGGATATGTATCATCGGCTAAAACCATATTCAAGGGTTTGTATTTGATGACCAACCTAGGGATTCCTCTTATTTGCTCATAATGTTTATTTACATAGAATCCATAACAATTCCATGCACTAATGGATTCTCTGATGAGTCCTTTGTGGAGTAGGACTTGTATTTCATCAAAGCAAAGCTTTTGGTATTCTGCATTCATAGGGATAGCTTTGCTTTTGCATGATGTTCCTTCATATGAGTCTTTGTAAGGAAGTTTTACTTCATGCATTTTATGGTGCCAAAAGGCAATGGGATTTTTTGAGAAAACCTTTGCTTCAAATTCTCTCTGGAGCTCAAGAATCTGTTGTTGTATATGGCTTTCAGCAATTTGTTCTTTGATTCTGAGTTTAGTCCTTTTTCCCTTTAATTATTCTATTTTTAGTACCTTATTCTGGACTATGTGGATATGAGATGATATCCTGGGTATAGATACAAAGGGGACTTGGATGGAGATTTTTGAAGTTTTTGTTGGAGAGGGAATACTGATGAAATATCCAAGAGATTTATTAGGTAATCTTGTGGAGCCATGTGGTTCAACAACAACAAAGAAGGGGGTACCAAGGATGCAAGCAACTAGAATTTATGTTAAAAGGAATTTCAGGGATAGGCAATGGTGTTGGAAACATAGAGTTGCTTTAGGTATTTCATAAAGCAATTGAGTAGGTTGGTTTCCTAGTCCAATAGCACTTTGGTGGGTCTTTTTCCAGAATTGAACAGGAATGATTTCTTTATTAAAAAGGTTGAGATCATAACCAGTATCTAGCAAGGTTTTAAGACGAAATTGTTTTCCTTTGATCATGATATCTAGAAGAACATGAAATTTTTGGTGTTCAATAGACAAGATTTGTTGATCATGTTCCTCTATCACAGCCTTTTTTATTTCAGTTTTTAGCCTACTAATTTCCTTGCCTAGATCAGAGATGGATATAGTTTGTACCGAGCAGGAAACCAAGGGGGAAAGGATAGGATTTTTGGGAAGAACAAAAAGATGAGTGTTTGCCATTTGTTGCTTGCAAAATGTAGCAAGAAATTCTTGTTGTGTTTTCCATTCATAAAAGGAAATCCATATATCTTTCTTATCCATATAGTTTTTCCATGCCATTGATAATGATACCTTTTCATTATCTGGGGTAGTCTTTGAGAATTGTTTAGCATTAGGATGGGTAAAGAGATCCCAATTTAGCATGTTCTTTATCCAATCTTCTTTGACATGTTTTTTTTTTTTTGCAACCTTTCATTAAGGTAAGAAATTTGTTTATTTCTGGTACTGTTGGTCCTCTTAAATCTTTTGGAACAGAATTAGTAAATCGGCAAGGGGAAATTTTTGGATTGGGAGGGGAAGAGGTTATCATTAGCATGTGATTGTCATGGGGAAAAGGAATTTCAGAGCATTGAGGATGTAGACAAGGATATTTTGTTGTAGAGTTGGGAGGAGGAAAGTTTTTTCTTGGATTATGGAATTGATGTTCAAATTGGATTTGGTTATCTTCTGTGGTTGTATATAGGCTTGAAAGAGTTACCAATTTGTGATAGTCTAGACATTGAATAGAGTAGGGTACTCTTCCCAGTGAGAAAGCTAGAGGTTGGAAGGAGGGATGTAAGCACAAAGATGTAGATGGTTGAGAGGGTGCATCTTGTTTAGATATCAGGCTCTGAATAAACGAAGGAAAGGAGATTACAACAGAGGTAGGAGATTCCTGTATATGTGCAGAGGTAATGGAATGTTGCAACGGGGTATGAGGAATATCAATAACCCAATGAGAGGGGAAAGAAATATTTTCCCATTTGATGAGTTGGTGTTCCATTTTTTGGTTGAGAGGGTCAGTAAGAATAAGTGTACTGGACTGAGAATGTTGGTTAGGAGTATGCATCACGGTGGGGTATAAAGTATTGGTGTGTTGGAAGCAACCACGAGAATGGATAGAGATATTGGTACGAGTGTTGCGCATATCAAAGCTTGTAGTCCGAATTTGGAGTTTCAGAATATATTCAAGGTTTTCATCAAAAGTGTAAACTGAGAAGTTTGGAAAGCAATCAAAATACACATGACCATTGGATAAGGGAGCCACAATTCCACCAATCAGGGAATCAATAAATTTGTTGTGGGTCATATCTCTGATAGTACAAAGGGCATAGGCATCTATTCATTTATGTACTAATGCATTTAAGACGACACAGAGACATCCGAAATGGAGACAGTTTGTTTTGTGTCTCTTAGCTTCGTCTTGGATTTCTTTAACATTGAGTAAAGAAATAGTTTGAGTTACATCACTGTTTTGTTGGATACAATTGATGGATTCTTTAACAAAAACACGTGAGATGGCACGGAGATGAAACATACTTAGATCATTGTACACTTGGTTGGGAGAGATGGCTGGTAGTTTCCATGCAGCTTGGGGTTGTGACTCAACAACTTCAATATCGACTTTGTTTAAGCATTTTGTATGGTTGCTAGAAAACATAGAGCTGAGACTATTTCCAGAAGTACTACAGTCAGCATCTCTAACTTCTTTAAAGGACATAGAGCGATCCATAGGAAATAAGAGTAATAACTATCAATGCACAGAAAAGTAGGGCGTTTAACTCTAGTTCTCTGAGAGAATTTCGAATAGTCTTCTGGCCAACTACTCAGGCAATGACTAGCTAGAACTAAGAGAGTTGCAAAAGTGGAAACCTTGTCTTTCAAAGGCCCAAGACTTTTGATACAGTTCTCGCAAAGATTTATAGAATAACTATTGAAGCATTTAAGCCTGAAATAATAAATTGTTCACTTTATTATTAAATTTGATCAAAATTTCAAATGTTGAGAGTCTAGTGGTTTGGTTATATGTGTGTAAAGAAAAAATAAATTTTCATAAAACTATTACTATATTTGTATTCTTCATAAAAAAAAATTCAAAATATTAAAAATTACAATATAAATTTAATTTTTTAATGATTAAACAAAATATTATGAATAGATTAAAATACGAGAATCTCATAAATAATAAACACAATTAATTTTTTCCATTTATTTAACTTTTTAAACATGCTATAAATAAAAAGTATGAAAGGTTGTCTCATATTTAGATGATACCGTAAATCCCCGACATAAAGGAGGAAAATTATTGAAAAGCATTACATGTTTTTGGCTGGTGGTCCCTTGTATCATTCCAATTTAAGACTTCAAGAATTGTAGAAAAATGTAACCATCTATAGGTTTTACAAAACTAAAGAATAGTCATAATTGTTGTCATTCCTTTGTGAAGATGTTCCCACTAATTTGGTGGCTTGGGAGAAAATTTATGATATAATGTCGATTAGCAAGAGTTGGAACTAAAATTTCCAGCTTTTTGGAGAACTTCCCTCATACATCACCACCCCAATCAGTGGGTTCTAATATCCCTGCTTACTTTTAACAACTATGGTATTATGAGTATAATACTTTTCATTAAGTAAAATAAAACATCACCACCCCAATCATTAGTTTCTAATATCCCTTCTTACTTTTGACAACTATTCTTGCATAGGGTATTATGAGTATTATATTTTTCATCAAGTAAAATAAAAGAGTAACAATATGTCTTAAGTCAATGTGAAATTACAATTGATAATTCAAATTGGATATAATTGGAAGATTTAATGGTTGCAATAGTGTAATCTAATGGATTAAATGAGATTACATAAAGATATTAATATAAATGATAGCACAATATCATAATTAGACATTCATAGAAGAGAGAATTTGTGTAGTGTATCTATATGATAGGCAAGGATTTACATATTGTATTTATATCTTCAACATATGATGGTAGAAGAGTTAGTGCCCTTTGAACTCCCAAGCACATTTCATATATTAGTTATAGATCTCATTAGAAAGGAAGAAACCATAGTAAACATGGACCCCTTTTATTAAGAGTAAGAATTTTAACAAAACACCATAAGAACATGGAAGGAAGCCTATTTATTTTATGGGCCTCTACACATGTGAATTTATCGTGATTAGATCCATAGCTAATTATTAGGTAAATATGTCTATGATTTGGAGCTTCATGAGATCCATACAAACATAGAGCTAAAATAATTTTTTTATAAAGACCATCAAACATGTTATTGTTATTGAGGATATTGATTGTTCATCTTATCTCTCAAACCATGCAAAAATGCTTTCCAGAGTGGATGTTAGAACAAAGTACCTAATGTGTAGATTTGATGATAAAAACAATTATGTTACCCTCTATTAAACTTGTTTAAGAATCCCACCTAGGCATCATAAATGTTGCTCCAAGCATTCAAGGCTAGAAAGGATCTTAGGCTTGGGATGAGGCACATGAAATGAGATCTCTAGGGGCATCATCGAAAGATTTTACAGGGAAAGTGTTGTCAAAAACAAGAAGAAGAAAGTGAAAGAGTGTGATGGATTAAGATGCACAGAATCAAGGAAATATTAATGATCAATTTGGATGATGGAGTGATGATTTGATGAAAATTAAATGAACAAAATCATAATTCTAAATGTTGTAATCCTAATTATTAGGTTTTGCTATATCAACAAGGTCCATTATGTGTAGTAGGTGCTATGAATTACATATTAAGTCGAGATGGAAGCTACGGTGCTTAAATAATAATCAAAATATTAAGGACCTAGACCATAACTATATCAACATTGATAACATATATACACGTAGCATTATCAATGAAATATAATAACTATGAATCAACATGTAACATACATTTAAAAAAATGGAATATGTCAACATGAATAAAGACATCCGACCTCATTAACTCATATTTGCTTAGTGTCCATTGTTTTCTCTTCAAAATTGTCTCTGAGCGACACATACTGCCTTGTTGCCATGGGTTTGATTAACGTCCATTGTTTTCTCTTCAAAATTGTCATTGAGCCACACATACTAGCTTGTTGCCATGTGTTCACTTAATGTCCATTGTTTTCTCTTCAAAATTATCATTAAGATATGAATTTGTAGTTAGTCTTGCAAATAAGTTGCTAATGGCATTATAATTTACACTCTTGGGCCACAAGACTAATTGTTGTGTAGTTTTGTAGAGCCAAGAATAGACATAAAGATAATTAAGGAAATGCCATTAAGGTAGTGAACCAAACACAT
Organism: Picea glauca; assembly: GCA_000966675.3. Lineage (NCBI taxonomy): Eukaryota > Viridiplantae > Streptophyta > Pinopsida > Pinales > Pinaceae > Picea > Picea glauca. The sequence goes on from JZKD02S1104237.1 coordinate 7,614, forward strand.
TAACTATGCATAACAAATGAGATTTCAATACAGTGGTAGGCTTATGTGGTCTTGAGCTCTATGATGGATTTAATGTTGTGGTAGGCATCCATTCTCATTTAAAACAAGAGGTATGTGAGCTTTGTGATGGACTTAATGTTGTGGTAGGCTTATGTAGTTAGGTCTTCCATTAGAGTGTTATTGTGCTTGGCATTTCACATCCATTCTCATTTAAAACAAGAGATACATGGGCTTCCTACATTGTAGGTCCAATGAATAGAGTAAACTCAGTGGATTAGCTCAATTGGTTTGAACAAAGTATTTCAAGGTGGAGTTTGTTGTGAGGTCTTCAATTAGAGAGGTATTTATGTTATAGAGTAGTGCCAGTAACACTATAACAAATCAACCATTATGTTAGTAGGAGATACCACTCCCTTGTGGCTACCCACATTGGGATAAGGATCATAGTATATTGGAGCTTATATGTTGTTGTGGGCCACATCTCTCAACCAAGGTGGGATTAATTTTTTTTTAAATTTATAGAGAGGTATTTGTTTTAGAGAAACAATACCAAGATGAACAGATTTTAGGCATATTCTACTTAGTAATGGACATTTTTTTAGGAAGACATGTGAAAGTGTACTATAAAGTACTCTAGTGAGAGAATTTGTTATTATATTTTTTGTATAAAAGGAAGTGAAAAAAACCAAGAAACAAGCATATTCGCATGGCAACCAATCAAACATTATGTTAGTAAAATGTATCATTCTCTTATATGTGCCCTCTGTTGATATAAGAATCACCATATACGAGAGGTGTTATTTGTGAATCCAATATAGTATTTTATTCAAAACTAAAAACCCATAATACCAACCATAAATTAAGTAATAACAAATACTAATTAATCTAAATTTTATTTATTTTTTATTATTTAATGCTTAATAAATCCACCTAATAAATTTACAAATTTGTAAGTAATTTTGAATTACAATTTATATCTTATACCCTAAAATTGAATTTGGACATGATGGAAGTACATCAAACCGCCTCAAATTGAAAAGTAATGAAAATGACAAAGGGAAGTATTGGAGTGATTAATCAATTAAAGGCCATAGATTGAGACCAGCACACATCTCGGTGAAAGGACGATGTTTGAAAAAACAATCCAACGACGACTATTCAAAAAGTTTACGTTGATTGGCCTACATATAGGAAGGGTGAAAAACATCGAATATTTTTTTATGGATCTAGTGGATAAATTTAATTTAATTTTTTTAAATTAAATAAATAAGAATTTTACAGTAAAAAGGTTATTTTATTTTAATAAAAATATCAATTTAATAATAGGAGTTTGAAAAATATGGAAGAGGATAACTATAAACTTAAGGTTATTTAATTTAGATAAAATTAATTTATATCTATTTAACTTCAAATTTATAGAAGGTTTAGAAGGATCGAGGTGCAAATATTTAATCTTAAGTTTTGCATTCTTAAAAAAAAATTGCACCTATAGATTCAGAGTTAAATGGATCTAAGTTGATTGTTATTCATTATATATATATGAAATCCTCTTGACCCAACTATTTTACTAGTAAAGTCTAAATTTTTATTATTATTTTCATACTTTATGTTATATGAATATCTCCCCATACTAAACTATAAAGCTCCTCTATGTACAAAAATTTAATTCAATAAATTTATAATTTAAAAATAATAATTTTGAATTCTAAAATAACCATTTTGAATGTATAAGAAATTTATTTTTCAATCTTACAAGTATCCACCTAATATAAAAATGATTAAAATAACTATTTAAAAATAATAGTAAAATTAAAATTAAAAAAATGTTATAATTTATTAAATCAAATCTCTTAATTAAAATTAAATTATTATTATTATAAATATACACCCAATCACTCTTTTTTATTATTATTTCCAATCACTCTTTCTATTATTATTTCAACTTCATTTTCAATATTTTTTCATAATTTGTAATTATAAAACTCAACCAAAATTAAAATAAATAAAGTTTTTATCTCAGGAATAGAACTTCCATAAAACTTTAGTTTTACATATAAAGATTTTAATCCATTTAAAAATAATCCAATAATAATTAAAAAATATATCTGAACCGAAAGATGGAATGTGTGGACTTATGGACTGGTGGCGTGCTAATACATGGGACCGTTAATTGTACTACTCCGGATAACAATAGCCTCCATTTCCTTTTGAAATGCCTACGGGCAATCCATACATTTCTCGTCAAGAACTTTGACCCCACAACGCCAATTCCATCATTTCACAGCAATTCTCAATGCTGCATGCCTGCATATATACAGCCCGCTCTACCAGCCCTGCAAGGCGGAGGAAAACCAGAAATATGGCGTTGGATTTGGTGCAGGTTCCCTGCATCACTACTAATTTTGATCACAACAACAAACACATATTGCACGGCCATGGCGACAACAATTCTAGTGCTCAAAAGCAGATCAGGACCAGAAGAAGATCTACTCTCAAGGAGCTATTCGAAAGAGACTCTAATAGTAATAATAATCCGTCTAGTCCTAATTCGCTGGACAATTCAATGGCGGTCTCCTCTTCTGAGACCATTCTGATGAAGAAGATCGATAGCTGCAAGGTATTATATAACGATCACAACACAGCAAAAAGCTCGCAGGATGATGATGATGGCAGAGAATTCAAAATCAAAACTCTCTTAGAGATTTTGGAGTTTGTCAAGCTGGCAAAGCACTACAAGCAGCTTCCTCACAGCATTGTGAAAGAACTGTTTGCCATGATTTCTGTGAACATCTTTCGCGACTTTGACAGCGAGAGCAAGAAGCTGAGAGCCATTAATATTAATCCACCGGAATTATACCAAGCTTTGGATGTTCATGAAGACGAGAATATAATGCTGGACCCATCTTGGCCTCACTTGCAGGTTGTGTATGATATTCTCTTGAATTTGCTCGCCTCTTCTCAGATGGACCCCAAGAGCTTAGCCAGAGGGTCTTGCCTTGACAAGCCTTTTATTCTGGGCCTGCTTGATCTTTTTGAGTCTGAGGACCCGCGAGAACGCGAGGTTTTGAAGGCCATTGTCCACCGTATATATGAGAAGTTCACCTTCTTCAGGTGCTTCATGAGGAGGGCTTTCAACAACGTCCTGTTTCGCTTCATTTTCGAGACCGAGAAGCACAGTGGGATTGCAGAGATTCTGGAGGTATTGGGAAGCATTATCCATGGCTTCGCTGTGCCTCTCAGGGAGGAGCACAAGCTGTTTCTGAGGAGGGTTCTGATGCCCTTGCATAAGCCCAAGTGCTTGAATGCTTATCACCCCCAGCTCCAGTACTGTGTATCCCAGTTTGTGCACAAGGACTCGAAATTGGCAAGCGTCGTGATCCGGGGGTTGATGAGCTATTGGCCCCTCACCAATTGCCAGAAGGAGATGCTGTTTCTTGGAGAATTGGAGGAGGTGCTGGAAGCCATGGAAGAGCCAGAGTTCAAGAAGTTTGCTGTTCCTCTTTCTCGGCAGCTTTCAAGGAGTTTGAACAGCTCTCATTCACAGGTAACATATGACATTTTAGTAAGTATTTTGTTAACCAAACAATTTGGCTAGTAGAAACTGAGTTGGGAAAACAAAACTAATCTGGTTTGTTCAACATTTAGGTGCAAATCAACTTCAGATAAATAAAACACCTTGTTTTACATCAAAAGGTTCTAGTTTTTCAGTGAAACACATTTCCTCTTACACAAAAAGGTTAGAATTTAAATCTGAGCTATTTGCACAATGACACCCCTTCTCCACCACTATATCCAAACTTATTTAAACACACCTGATATGCATTCAAGATTTTCACAAATTCGTTATTTCCATGTGTAAAGTTCCCATATTTGATACGTTTAGGACTATACATCTTTATTTGCCAAATTCTATGTTTTTGCATATGTGGCTTCCCATATTTGATATGTTTGAGGTCTTTGCATCTTCATATGCAATTTCTGTATATGGCATCCTTGACCATTGATAACTCCAGTTGCATATAAAATGTTGACCATTTATAACATATAAAATGTATTTGATATATTGAGGTTTATGCATCTTTACATTTGATATTAGAACTTGCCAAATTCTCTGTTTCTGGATCTGTAGGTTTCCAAAATTTGATAGATTCAATATATAACTCCAGTTGTATATAAAATGTATTTGATATATTGAAGTTTATGCATCTTTACATTAGATATTAGAACTTGTCAAATTCTCTGTTTCTGGATCTGCAGGTTTCCAAAATTTGATAGATTCAATATCTATATATTGCATCCTTGACCTTTGACAACTCCGGTTGCATATAAAAATATATTTTCTAGGTTTAAGTCTGCATCTTTACATTTCATATTAAAGCTTAAAATTTTTTATGTTTAGGTTTATAATATTTGATAATAATAATAACAATTTATTTTTAAGGTCACGGTCAAGCTAGCACACCAAATTGGTGTATGAGACCTTCTTGTTTGTGGGACAAGGGACCCCTCTCCTTCCAGCAATTTGATTGGTAAAGTCTAAGAAAGTATACATACCCTACTTCCTCTGGATTTGAAACCTGTAACCTTTTAAGAGGAAATACATGTTCTTAACCATTAGGCTGAGGTCTATACATCTTCATATGCAATATCTATATATTGCATTCTTATCTTAATAGCTGTAGTTGTATATAAAAAAAATGTTTTAAGTGTTTTAAAATTGATTTAAATGTATTTAATGTCTAATATAAATTATATACTTTATAGTTGAGAGTTCAGGTACATTTATTTTGATTTTTGTATTTTAGAATTTATGATCAAGTATATAAAATCTATTTTAATTCTTGATTTATTAGGTATAAAGAAGCATTCAACTTTTGGAAGTGTAATTTTTTTATACTTTTTACTATCAATAATTTGACGGCTTTTGATGTTGTAAAATATTATATCATGGTTTGTAAAGCATTTAACTTTCTCAGATTTGAGACTTGTGTGGGTGTTTTTATTCCATTTTAGTTTCTTCGAGGTCTGGACAAAACCACTCTGGTCCATGATGAGAAACTTATTAACATTAACTTATATTAATTTTTAAAAATCAAACACTCTCTCTATTTATTAACATTAATTTACATTAGTTTTTAAAAATTAAATATTCTCTAACACACGAAAGACAATGTCCATTCCAATTACATGAACACAATTTTCTTTCAGTTCAACAAACTAGAAATATTACTTCCATTACCAAAATACATATGAACAAGTATACAATGTCATCACATATTTTAGTATTGATATCTGCATCCAGCGAAGGTAGATTATCTATATCCCAACTGATAGTTACTTTCTGTATGTTTTTGTAGAACCTATTCACAGTTAATATCGCCTCAGTTCATATATATATATATATATATATATATATGATGAAATGAATCTATG
>JZKD02S1104248.1:32630-73450 GCA_000966675.3 Picea glauca
GATTTGATAAACATGGTACCTCTAGGACAATGTACCAAGAAATTGAGAAGGGACCTACCCTTCCTATCTGTCCAACCATCAGACATCACTATGCATCCAGAGATCTCCCATGACTGCTTGAACTCTGCCAATCTAGAGTTGTTGTCCTTCTTTTCTTTTTGAAGAATTGGGCCCCACAACTCCTCAAAGGTAGGGATTTTATACCTTGGGCCAACAACAACAATGGCATTACACATTGGCTGCCAAAATGGATTGTTCTTGGTAACGCTGAGAGGTATGTCACTCCAGAAAAGACACCTGCCCACATTCCTGTCTGCTGCTTTCTTCTCCTTTTTCTTCACCACTGACTTGATGGAAGGTTGTGCTCTAGGGGTGGTTCGTGAAACAGAAAAAGATGCAAACCTTCTGGTACCTGAATCTGTGGAGCCTCTCCCACTACACTGTCCCTTTGGGATAGATCTTGCTAAACTTCTAACTGAAAGTTTAGCCTTCTTTACGGCTGCTTCATATTTCTTTTTATCCTTTGCTTTAAGTGAATCAAATGCAATTCTCCTAATCTTTGGGTCAGTATTAGGACAAACGTCAACATCATGCCCGGGGACAAACGTCAACATCATGCCCACAAAATTTTCCACTCAATAGTTGCCGGTTTGTCCCATCTTTAGGGATCCCATACACCCAAAATGGATCCAAAGGCTTCGACATATTTTTTGATGAAATTGATAGCTTTAAAATTTAACCCTAGGGCACAAAAAAAACAAGAAAATGATATTAAACCCCACTAGAAAAAAAATAACAGCCCATTGGTAAAAAAAATCGTACCTCTAGATTAGATTATTAGCAATGAAAAATGACAATAAGAGGGTGGAAAAAAAATTAACATCAAGGCTCAAGCTTGCTGTCCCATAAAAAAGAACGTTACATTGTTTTATGGGCATGAAAATCATGGCAACATGACCAAAAAAATAACCAAAACATATGCAAGCAAACTTGCAAAAATCTATAGAAAAAAAACATTAACATGGTGGGATTTAAATACATACCTATGAATGGAAGATTCAACACCGGTTGGCAAATGAAATTGAACCTTTGCTCCACTTAAAAATCCTTGATGGTGATGATGATGGTTGTTTAGTTGCCTCCACAATGATTGAGGAAGACCACAAACCCTTCTCCTTCCTTCTCCAACAACAAACAAGTCAAATGAGCTAAAAAAAAGGACCAAATCACCTTTATCCCTGCGGACTGGGCGCATCCCACGATTTTTTGAGTCGACTTGCATTTTTTTCAAAAAATCGCCAACTTTTTTATAAGTTGCGATTTTTTCGAAAGTGAAAAAATTGCAATTTTTACTAGGCAATTCTTTGAGGAGGGGAAAAAATTGCGATTTGTTGAAAAAACAGCAAAAAATCGACGATTTTTTCAACAGTGCTCTTAATAACCTTACAGATTAGCTAGGAACTTATTGCCTAGTATCATTTGATAAGATTAACGATCTTTTCATAAAATGAAGATTTCCAACTATTTTGACACATTCTCTAGCTCACCTTTAGCCTTATGGCCTCATGAATTGCCAGATGGTAATCTTAGTATCCTGGCAATGGTGGAGTTTAATGAAACTCTCTTCAATCGACAAGAAAACATTTTGTAGGTGAAAACCTAACTTTGAATATACTTGAGACTTGAGAGAAATGTACTATTGGACTTGAAGCTTGAGAACTTGACATGGACCTAGAATATTCCATGAGAGAGAACTAATATTAGGTTTATTCCATATTATAGAGACATATTTTCTCTCTTCTACGATGATACATAAAAAAGAGATCTTCAGATGGCCATTTACATACTAGTTCTTGCCTTTGTTTAAATGATCTATCCGAGCTTCTTGGGAAGGGTATTCCTTGTAATATTTAGAGTTTTTTCCATCTATTGCCATTATGATCTATAGTCTAGGGGTGTGTTCTAATGATTGTAAGATAGCATTCTTTGAAAGTATCCAATGCTAGAATGAAATGTAAGAGGAAGTCCAATCTAATAAGAAAATGGGTATGTTTGGTCCTCATTGATATAGTATCAATGTTGGTTTCTTACGCATACCATTAATTCCTTCAATCTCAACCTATATGTCATTGATCTGTCACAGTGGGGTTGGGCCGAGATGCCCTTTTTCAGTGCATTCTAGACTAGGGATATGAATTCTATTGTGGAGCAAACCTTGTCAAAGGCAAAAGCACAAAGTTCTTCCTTATCTAAATAAGTGATATAGAAAGGGAAATTAATTACCATCTGGATTGACTTCATTTAACAGTGATACATTAACAATAAAACACGACATACATAAGGAGCTATAGGGATAGAGTTATGAATTGAGAAAATCCTCAAGGGAATAAAAACTCCAGTTTTATTATTATAGAGTAGTTATAGCATGGCTAACCAATTGCAAAGATAGAGCCCCCATCTAGAGGTCTCCACACAACGGGTCTACAATTGATTCCTTCCTTTTTGAGAGCTGACATTTCGAGTTGAACTAAAACTAGTTATGAGTGGTTGGAATTGCACTGTACCAAATGGTTGCTTACTAGAGTGGCTTGCTGTACTTAGTCACACGAGCCAGACGAATCATCAATGTAGAAGTCATAAACTCTCAATAGTCCTTGGTGCCACCTTACATAGGTTTCCTTCCAAGAATCAATTACTAATGGTTGAACTACCCGTTATGGTCATTGTAGCTTGTAACTATTGCCAACAACTGTGTTATGATTGTCGACAGGGATTGTTCATGGTTGATGTCAACAAATGCATTGTCATTGACATCAACGAATAGTGAGTGTCATAGTTGACAATGGGTGACATGCTTGTTGATGGGTGGATCGTCAACATTGTACTTGTAGATGAAAGGTACATTGATGGGTGGCTTTTCGATGACTATTTTGTTGGCAAGTTGCTTGTTGATACCGGGTTTGTTGATCGTTCCACTTGCTGATTGCCCTGGATTGTTACTTGAACCCTTGAAGGTCTAAACCTTTCACTTGCTTTGAAGCTTGGCCATTTTCCCAATGAAGGTTCAACATTGATAGATCAAACCTTGACATTGAAAGGTTGATGGTCCCCATCAACGTTTGCCAATTGCAATTCCAAAAAAACTTGTTGCACTTGTTTTTCCTTGTACTACTTTGTTACTTGGAGAAACTTTCCTTGCTTGCCAACTTTGTTCAACTTCACCTCCCCCTGTCGATTCCTTCGAAGCTTACTATCTAGGACCTTACTAGTTTTCAACTCTTCCTATTGATCAAGGATTGGTTTGTCTATATCAGGTATAATTGCACTAGCTCCTTTATTTACCTCTATTGTCAAGGGTTCAAATCCTTTAGGAATTCAACATTCACCATTGAATAAATAGTCGTATAAGTACCCACTTCATCCATTTTCTAAAAGGTCCATAGTAAATAAGCTTGAGCTTCTTGTTTGTACCTTTAAACTTCTCTTCAGATAAGTGAAGCCATACCATGTCTCGAACTTTAAAAATATGATCTTGTCTCTGGTGAACATGTCGTTTCTTATATCTCAATTGAGATTCTTATAAGGCTGTTTGTAGTGAGCACTTGGTCACGAATCTTCTTGATTCCTTCCACAAATCTAATAGCCTTTGCCTGCTCATCTTGTTGATACCTACTACTTGTCCTTGTGATAGGGTGAATTGAATCAAAAGGGGCTTGCGACAAAAATCCAAGGTAAACCTCATAAGGTGAAAGTCCAGTTGATCCATGAATCACCTTGTTATAAGCATGTTGATTATAAGGAAGACTCTCATCCCAAGTCTTTGGGTGTTTGTAGTTGTATAGGCATAATAATTGTACCAACATGCATTAATAACTTTAGTTTGTCCATCTATCTACAGATGAAATGCAATATGTAGAAATTTCACCTACAAACTAGTTTTACTCTTGTAGGAACTTGGCCAGACTCTGATTTCTGTCTCCAATAAAACTTCAACAGTAATGCATTTAAACCCAAAACATTCAACTGTATATTATGAGCAGAAATACAAATGACTAAGAACTTTGCAGCGGAAATAAATGAACAGCAGACAAATATCAACCACACATTTGACACAAAGATATTCGGGCAATGCCCTTGGAAAACCCCTGAAGGGAAAAACATTCAACTGTATTTTATGAGCAGAAATAAAAATGACTAAGAAATTTGCAGCGGGAATAAATGAACAACAGACAAATATCAACCACACATTTGACACAAAGATATTCATATTTGGGCAATGCCCCTGGAAAAACCCTGAAGGGAAAACCAGTCCAAGAGAGATTCTATTAACGAGCTCACCGAAATTTCTGAGTTACAGGCTACAGCAGCAATCTTTTTCAGCAAGAAATACACAGTACTTATCTAGAAAAATGTGCCAACAGTTCACTTCGATCTCAGTGCCAATATGCCTTGAAAAATGTGCCAGCCTACTGTATGGCCTGTAGAGCACTGTACAGTCAACACAGCAGCAAAACATTGCCTCGAAAACTGTGCCCAAATCTCTGCTGTATGGTCCTGTTCTGTACGGACAAGCTACAACAATAAATGCACTCACAAGCTGCCTCAAAATCTGTGCAACCCTTGCCTTGATTTCTGTGCATAAAAACAGCTGTACAACCCTGCTAAATCTGTACTGTACGGCCCTCCTTTAATGCTGTATGGATCAGTATTAAATGATGAGATCTTCTTGGGATGCGTGCCCCCTATTCTCCTTGGGATTTGCACCTATCCTTCTCTTCTGCTCCTTCTCTCTTTCTTTCAGCTCTTCTCTCAATCTCTCTTGAAAAAAGTGCGCCGTATCTCTCTCAAATGCTGCTTTTATAAACTCATTAATGAGTAACAGCCCTAACCCTAGATCTCAATGGTTAAGATTTAATATTGCCCCACAGGATCAACGGACGTGACTTATTCTCACATTGAGATGACTTAAATCACTCAAGTCACTCAAACTTTATAAAGTCACTTTTATTCATTAAATAATAAAAGACCCCACTTAACTTTATAAAATCACTTTATAAAGTCAAGTCACTAGAGAGAGACATTTGCTCGGTCACTTCTACATGCTAGGCCCCGTCAATGCAAAAGTACCTCTGAGCTACAAAAACTAACACAATACTCTTCAACTTACTGTCCATTGTTGCCCAAAATGTGGTCTAGAGGTGGCTAAAAGCCTGTTGTCATTGTCTAACATAATAGATTTAGGTAATTCGAAATGCACTCACACATGTAAAGATCAATTTCGTTGCAAGGAACAAATATAGACATCTCGCTGAAGTCGTCCACAACTACAAAAGTGTAATTGTGATGACTCTCGGTCTTGCAAAAAATTCCTACAAAAGCTATCGAGATCCTCTCCCATGATTTGGAGGGAACGGGGAGGCATGTACAGTGCCAACTTTTTGTTCGCTAGCTTGGAAATGTTGTTCAATGCACATTCTTGAAAAACTTTTCTACATTTACTTGCATATGTGGTCAATAAAAATGTCATTGAAGATTAGCCAATGTCTTTTGCACCACAAAATTCCATGCAACTCTTGAACTGTGTGCTTCCCTCCTTAATGATAGATGCTACTACACTTTAGGAACTCAAATTTGTGTGCATAGTGAAATGTATACCACCTTCCACATGGAATCCTTGCACGTGATGTGATACCTCATTTGCATCAACACCCCCATTTGCTCTCATGAATGGGACGAAACTCAAGGTTGGTGGTATACACATTAATGAAACCTTGTAGCCCAAATGTTTCAAGCTGCATCTTTATTGTGTTGACACCATTGGAGGTCTCGACAAAAAGTCTGCCATTTTATTCAGAGCACCTTCCTTGTATTGAATAGCGAGATTGAGTTGCTAAGTAAGACATCCATTTGAAATGTCTACTTTGTTGCAACTTGGACTGACTTTGTAGAAATTGTAACAGTTGGTGGTTGGAATGTACCATCGGTTCCTTGTTAACAAGTAGTTTCTCCAATGCTTAACTACCTACAGATTAGCATATAGTTCTTTAATGTAGGTTGGACAGTTAATTACTACCCCTATGAAAGTCTCCTATGATAAGCCATTGGCTTACCTTGCTGCAACAACACTATTCCCATGGCATTAGCTTCAAACTCAACATTGGATCTTGGTATACCTTCTCCTTCAATTTTGAAAATGCGTTGTCATGCACCTCTGTCCATAAAAAAACTTTATTGCACCTAGTCAACCCATGTAATGGGGTTGCTATATTGGAAAACCATGCAATGATCCTTCTTAGATGGCTTGCTGGACCGAAAAATTTCCTTAATTTAGTCACATTTTTTGGGTTTTGGCAAATCGCAAATGGATTTGGTCTTTCTATTCTCAACACGAATCTATGCTCCCCCAATGACTAATCCCAATACAAGATCTGTCTTGTGAAATTTGCATTTATTCAGATTGGCTTGCAATTTATGCTCCCTCAAAGTCCACAAAACTCTTCCCAAGCACTACAAGCGTTCTTCCCAACTGTTTTTGAAGATTAAAATGTCATCCAAATATTCTACACAATGAATGAGTCTTAAGTATAACCTAAACACCATGTTCATTAGATGCATGAAAGTGGCTGGTGCATTGCATAAGCTAAAGGAGTTAACTGACCATTTGAACAAAGCTTGCTTCTTCTTGAATGATGTCTTCCATGTGTTTTTCTGCCGAATTCACACTTGATGATATCCAGACTTCAAGTCCCTTTTAGAAAATAAAGTAGCTCTTTGCAACTGTTCAATCAAATTGTCTGTGTTGGGCACCAAGCACTTGTTATTAATTGTGATCTGTTCAAGGCTTGAAAGTCAACACACATATGCCATGCACAATCCTTCTTGGGGACCAATACCACGATTGAATCACATGGTGATGTACTTAGTCAGATAGCTCCCCATCCAACAAAAACAATACTTGTTTCTTGATCTGCTCACTCTCCTTCATGAAAGTTTTGTACAACCTGTTATCTCACAGATTGTAGTTTGGGAAAATCCCAACCCAAACACCAAGTGTGTGACACAATTGGGAATGACTATCACTGTCACCTTAACAGATGTCCTCCTCATTTTAGTGAAGGATAAATCCAACACAAGGGAGGCTTCCTGGGTGAACCTAGGGGAATTGAGATGGAAAGTGGAAAATGATCGGAAAATGCCCCTATAGGTCAAATTCAAAGAATGGAAAGAGGCTTGAGAGAAGGTCTTATGAGATGGTAATTGGTTGCCAAGGTAGTGTACCTGCAAAACAATGTCAAACCTGCCTGGAACTAGACAATATATGATAATACAAGCCTCAAAATCAGTGGGGATTCAACAAGTAACCTTGCTGTCCCAAATTGCAGCAATATATATATATATATATATATATATCAGCAGTAAAAAGAGTATAAGAGCTGCAAATCATACCATCAAAATCAAGTGCAAGATGTTGGAAATAAAACTAGCAACAAGTAGATAAATTTCCAATGATTAGAGAAAGACTTTGATAGCAATTACAGGCTGTTACTAAGTGTTATCAGCAAGATATGTAACAACCTTATGGCTGTAACAAACTTTTGCTACAACAACAAATTCTAGCCACTAAAATCAACTAGTAAACCACCCAAACAATAGCTATTGACCAGTAGAACAATTACCAAGGCTTACAAGTGAATTTCAACGGTAGAAGAGTGAGTAAAAGAATGAAAGAGGATGAGTTTGCTTGCAGCCCTATTGGCTGTAGCTTAAAGTTTATTACAACAATTAAATCACTTGGCTAATCAAGACGCCCTTAGGGCACAATGTAGCTTAAAGCATGTAAAATCAAATTCCAAACTTAAACAATTTAATCTCCTTAGTGTCACGTTTGCCAATGCATAATATTCAATCTCAATGCAAAAGATTAGTGCATTATCTATTGGGTTATGGAGTCTCTTGTTTATAAGCTAGGGTTTATTACTTATCTAGGGTTGTAAGCCCTTTTATTCCCTAGAGCAAACAAACCTTAACAAGGTAAATCTACAAGGGTGTAAGCACTTTTACTCCTTGTAGCAACCTTTGCATAATAGCCTTTTTAATGACAACAAAGATAGATTTTGATGGAGGGTGTATGCCCTAATACTCCTCCAAGGGTTTTGACAAATTAGCCTTGGAATCAAGAAGAAAAACATACAATTCCATAAATTTCTTACCTAATCCAAGAGATAGCATGAAAAACCTTTACTTATCAAGAATATTCCACCACAATTTCCAAGAAAGAAGCATCCAAGAGATAGCGCTAGTCTTTTTCCTCCAATAGACAAGTATTCCATCTAAAATGCACTAAAGAAGAGAGATAGAATTGCCCAAGTAGGGCAAAAATTTCAGCCAAGAATGTTATGTAAATCTCAAGTGATGATGATAAAATGAAAGTGAGGTGACCTCTATTTATATGAGGTCACCTAAAACCAATTTGTCCATTTTAAAATGTCAACAACAAATTAGAAAATTCAAATTTACATAAAATAAAGTCCTAATGATGATGGGATAAAGTCCACATGCCCTTAAAGGGTGACGTTGGGATAAAGATGAGACGTAGAGCCTCCAAGTGAAGATCGTTTGGCCTCCAAAGGCCATGTGTCATCTTGTCCTGTGCTAGAATGCATGCCATGGGTCTTCCTCCATCAAACCACATCACCTAAACTCCAGAATCATCAAAACCCCACCATAACCCCCATCATCCAAGGTGACGTCAAGGGCCGAGGTGTGACATCTTAGGCTTCCAAAAGCAAACGTTTAGGTGCAAGGGGTCTCAATGGTGTCCTCACATGGCGTCCAAGTGCCTCCAAAGGCAATGTTCACTTTCTCAAGCCCTCAATGAGTGGGGGCGCATCATCCATCTTGTGGGCTTCAAGCCCCTATGGAGGTCCAAGTGACCTAGTCCTTCCATGAAACTGCTTTCACTAGGCAAGGTCCTACAAAGACAAACAAGTATGCCCTCCAAGGGTCCACAAGTCACATCAATCATGCGAAGTAAGCCACATTTAATCAAAGAACCACTCAAACAAGTGCATTAAATTCCCTCTTTTCAAGCTAGACACATGCTCAAAGACCTTATAAACTTTGCCAAATTTAGGTATGGGAGGGGTGTCATTGTACCCTATTGGGTAGGTCAATCCCCAAGTCAAGGAATGTTTCCAAGGAAAACCCCTTTCTAGGCCATGCAATGAGTATGAGGTGGGTGGGGGGAAAATACTTTTGGGCATGGGGTTCCTGACATATCAAGGGTTCATATTGTCTCATTTATGGGTGCCTTTGTGGAGGGTGTGCCACACCTTTGTTTGCAATGTAACCTTTTTCCAAGCCCTTATTACCATTAATTTATTAGGGTCCGAACATTGAGTACTATGTGCAATGGAAAGTAAAGAGTACCAAAATGCCACTTGAAGTTAGAAACACACAAAGTGCCATATGCAAATGGAAAGTAAGAGACACCACAAAATGCATTTCCCCAGGAAGCGGAATATTTATTAATTATGTATTTTATTTTTGTAGGTCCTTCATTTTTTATGGAAAAATGTTTCATTTCTCTCAGGACTTTAGGGCGAGCATCTAGAAGGGTCATTTATGGATCTTAACAACTCTGGGCCTTTAGCCCCTTCTTCCCATGAAATGATGTACAATCCCTTTTTGGGGTCAATAAGCCTAAAAACCCAAAAGATGTGGAAACAGAGGGGATTAAGTATGGAAAATGGTAATTATGAGCGGGAATGGTGTGATGACCCTTCAAGGAGACCCCCAGTAGCAACCCTCTTTCTGAGGGTGACCCACTTACTAGGAAAACCATGTCAACCACCAAGGTGAAACACGGCAAAAGGTATAAATTCCAAGCAAACGTTTCACAATCAAGAGAGGGCCCTTTGCAACATGTTCAAATGCTTCAATCATTAAAGCGACACTTACCATGATACCAGATTTGTTACCTCATGAAGCAAGACCTGCTGTCTTTTGTGGGCCAAGTTGGTGTGGTGGACGCTGCTYCTGTCAATCAATGGTGATGTGTGGTAAAAGGAGGGGCTATGTCCKCTCATCTAGCTCTCAGCACTCCATGTCTTCAACCTGCGAGCCTCGAGACATCATCTCCTTAGTTACCCCTAGCTTGGGGGGGGGGGGGTAACACAACCCACTTTTAGGCAATAAATCATACGAGATTCAATCTCTTGCTGGATTAGTCTCTTTGTGGTAACCCTTGCACATCCATAAATTCATCTTTGAACTCAACCAACATCTTTTTATTGTTGCCTTCCACTCAGGAATTTGACTAATTTCCTATTGCTTCTCTTTGGTCTTGGATCTAATCATCAACAAAACAAATTTATGACTAGCATTAATAAGTTTCTTTGCTCGTGCTATTGCGATTGGCGTAAAAATTCTCTTTCCCATTTATAGGAATGTACCTATGGTTTCCCATCCTTTACCAACCTATATTCATTTGCCCTCTTCTTGGACATTGCAACTCTATCCCACAAGTAGGGACTTGCAACGATGACTTCACAAATAACCAATGGGACCACGTCACACCAATGACGTAACTAAGATAGCAAACTTGAACTTACATTACTTGCAGACAACTAACTTTGCATCTTTATGTAGCCATCTTATAAGATATAGTTCAAGATGATCTTTAGTGGGAAAACCTAACTTCTTCCTCAATGCCTCTGCAATGAGATTATTATGGTTGCCAGTATTGAAGACACCCTTAACCAACATATTTTTCATTTGCATCATTATATGGTATTATTGTTCTCTCAATTTTGCATCGGGTTTGGGCTATGTCTTCACCATCAAAGAAAGCTTCTCATCCACTTCGTTATCTCCATCCACTTGCTCATCCTCTTTAGCATCAACGAGAAGGAACTTCCTCTCTTTCTCGGGGGTTTTATCCAGATGAAGTTTCCAACATTGGTCTTCACCATGTTTGGGCTTTTTGTAGTGCTTGTAAACTACAATCTACTTTCCTCCCTCTTTTGTTCCTTTTCTCTTCTTTGTGGCATTGGAAATCTTCTTAGAGGCTTGAAGCTTATGTTCATTGTTATATCTAGAGGAGTTGCTAGGTGTACCTTCCTTTGAGGGACCCTTTGACCAATGTGCTTTAGCTTTCACACACCTTCCTTTGGCGTAAGCATCATCTAGTGTGTTGATGTCAAATAAAGCCAACTCTTTCTGAATGTGGCTATGAAAACCTCCAACATACTTTAGCATTGTTGTTTCCACATCTTCAACAATATGCATCTTGATTAACTATCAATGGAACTTTGTTGTGTACTTTTCTATCTTTTTTCGTTGTTTTTGACTATAAGGTATTGCCACTTGATTTCCATATCACACACATAATCCATTGGGTAGAACGTCTTCCGCATTAGTATTTGGAACTCTTGCCACTTTGTTATAGGCAACCTCCCTTGTTGATAATGTCTTTGGTTGAAACTCTCCGACCATAGCAACACATCTCCTACCATCTTTAGTTGAGCACCTTTTACCTTATGTAGATCTGAAAATACTTGACTTGAGAAATACACTCCAATTGTCTCAACCGATCATCTAGCTTTCGAGATTAAGTGGAGCATTTCATTTTTTGTTTCCCCAATCTATTATGAGATACAAGGTTGATTCCATTGCCTTTTTAGGGAGTCCTAGAACTCCCTCTCCATCTTCTTCAGATACTCGAACTAGTGTTTTAAAAATAGTCAGTACGGACTCGGACATGGTCGAGTTGACTCTTGACCGAGTCAACCCAACCCTTTGCTTGGTTCGGAGGATTGGTTTGGTATTGAACTGGTCGAGTCCAAGCATGACTTGGTCGGTTCAATACGAAACATGTCCAACTCGGTGGAGATGGTGAGGGACCCCACCGCGGTGAACTGTTCATAGAAAAGTCAATTTAAGAAAGCAAACCTAAAACCTAAGTTCTAGGAACCTAAACGCTACCATTTTGATATATTCACCCTTACATGGTATATGCATGAGAAGACTTTACGTATTTTGTCTCTAATGGTTTGGAATATTTAAATTGTATTTTTTTCATTAAAATTTAAATATTGTATGTATTTTTCAGTAAATCGAGTCGTTAAAATCAGATCGATTTGAGTCATGGTGGAGTCCGAGATGACCCTTGACCGATTTTGAGTTTTAAAACATTGACGCGAATGAGCGATGCTTGGCTTTATACATGAGGGAGGCTTCCGGGTTTTGATTGTCTCTGCTTAGACAACCCATGCCATCAGACACCACTAGGATGATCACCCCCTTCTTCTCGATGTTCACATACAGAGGCACCAAGAGGTAGGTAGAGAGCAACTCCACCACCTTAGTTTTCAGATATGTGAGACCTCCGGGATATGTTTGATCTCTACCCATGAGACCCTTGTGACAATGTCGTATCTGTGCTTGAGACAACTCTTTCATTCACAACAACACCCCTCCTTCACAGTCATTTAAATCTCACCAGAGAGCGGCCTCTTCTAGGCAGCATGTTGTATCCAGATCTTTGTGCACTTCTAGATAATCCAGTTCATCAGGATAGTCCTCCATCAGGGTTTTCTTCACTACAGCCTCAGAATCCAGATGATAGGAGAGATTCTCTGATTGTCAATATAGATTTAGAGGTCAGTAGCTTCCCCTCATTAGCAGGCAACAACTCCTCCACGGATTGAGCACGTCCTCCAGGCACCTTTAGGATAGACATTTCTTTTAGGTTCCTGAGAGGGCTCCTCTTTTCTCTGAAACTCCCAGCTTTTTGTTTCTTGGAGGATAGATTTTAGATTCTAGGTCTTTGGCCTTAGAGGATATATTTGCTTATATAGGAGCTGCACTCACTCTCCCATAATGTATTGTTTCTGATGTACCTAGCAGTGCCTTTGAGCTATTTTTTATCAGTTGTTGGGCATTAATAAAATTATCTTATCTTTATCTAAATGGTTGTGTTGCTTGAAATGATGACTGTGTCAGATTCACAATTTGTGTAGTAGTTTAGTGGCACTTGCCATGCTCGAGCTTGTCACATTAGATGTTGGATTAAGATAGAGGCAATGCAGGCCCAAAAATGCTGGTGGTAACATACCCGAGGTTGCTATCATACCATTGGAAGATGAACTGACATTTGGTGGTGTTGGCAGAAACAAGCTCATGGTAATTGGTTGTACCAAAGAACTCAAAGTATTGGTCATCTACTGGAGAAGCAACATCTGTGGCTGCTGATCCCTCTGGAGTTGAATGGATAGAACCTCTTGTTCTACAACATTCTCTCGCGAGGAGAGATCCAAACTCTTTGTTTTCAAGGACCACACAATCATCTTCCCTTGCCATAACTTATTTAGTTTCTAACAACAACCTCCAAGGAGTTTCCATTCCTTACACAAATATTCACCACTTGCATGCTACTGAATTTTGGTATTCACCATCCAACCTCTACACAATCTTATCTTCACAAGAGGAAATGCTATCTTCAAGGGAAATAATTGCATTGATACCAAATCAATCTTTGTCATAATGAAGTTGT
The DNA here is from genome assembly GCA_000966675.3 of Picea glauca. Classification (NCBI taxonomy): domain Eukaryota; kingdom Viridiplantae; phylum Streptophyta; class Pinopsida; order Pinales; family Pinaceae; genus Picea; species Picea glauca. Next base: position 46,186 of record JZKD02S1104248.1, read on the forward strand.
GTTGAGTTACACTTGTCAACTCTTTCTAGATCAGGCATATAGGGTCTTGCTATGGAGCAAAACCTGTCAAAGGTGGAAGCACAGAGTTCTCCCTTATCTAAACAAGCTGTAGAAAGGGAAACTAATTACCAACCATACTAACTACATTAAACCTTTATACATCAACAAAAAAAACAGAACATACATTGGGAGATACATGGACAAAGTTATGTAACTAGAGAAAACCATCCAGGGAATAAAAAATCTAGATTTATTATTGCAAAGTAGTTATAGCATGTCTAAGCAGTGACAAAGATAAATCCCCAATCTAGAGGTCTTTGCAGAATTGGTCTACAATTGATTCCTTTGTAAGAGCTTACAAATACATTTACAGTCAAACTAAAACTAATTATGACTTGTCAAACTGCACTGCATTGAATGATTGCTTGTTGTAGTCCCTTGTTGTACTTAGTCACTTGAACCAAAAGAATCATTGGTCCAAAATCCTGAACACTTCAATAGTGCTTGGTGCCACCTTAAATAGGTTACCTTCCAAGAACCAATCACCGATGGTCAAATTACATGTAATGGTTGTTGACAACCTTGTGCTATGCTTGTTGACAAGTTAGTTCATGGTCTACATGAACAAATGCATTGTCATTGACATTAAAAAATAGTGGGTGGGGTTGTTGATGAGATCTTGCATAGACATTTGGTGGCACCCTCATTGACAAGTGCCTTGTCAACGAGTGGATCATCAACGCCACCCTCTTTGATGAAAGGTACATTGATGTGTGGCTTTTTGATGGGATTATTTGTCAATGAATTGCTTGTTGGTGATTGGCTTGTCAACCACTGCTTGTCAATAGGTCTCTTGTCGATACTAGGCTTGTCGATCATCCCATTTGTTGATCACCCTTGAGTTGACCTTGCTTGAATCCTTGAAGGTTATGTTAACATCAGATTTGTCTTCACAAATTTGGGTGTTAAGTTCGTGGATAATATACAAGGTGACCTTAACATTATAGAGTTAACCATTTGGCATCGACGGTTCGTGGATAACATATGGGGTCAACTCAACAATATAGAGTTCAACTTTCTGCATTGACCGTTTTTGAGTACCTTGGCCATAGTGGTACATTGTTGCAGATCTTTATAGACCTTGTTTCGGAGTGGCTTTGTATGAGTGTTTGGAGATTATCCAAAGAGCATTATTCCGGGAAGACAATAGATGTTGTGCTATTTTTAGTAGGTTTCCAATTCAGGCTTCTAGATATATTTTTAGTGGGTTTTCTACATGCATTAGATTGACATTTATATTTTGGAGGATACATGGTAGGATGAGGACAATCAGATGGGTACTTTCAGGATCTTGATTCTACTATTTTTAATAGTTTCTATTCTTAGACACTTGATAATTTTCAGCAGAACTTGATAGTTTTGGGGACCTGATACTGAGTTATTCAGATGGGGTACTTTAGGTTTTCAAGATTCACAATCTTGGAAAATTTCTATTTTTAGAAATTAGAACTTTTTAGAAATTTGGAAGTAGATTTGAATAGCCTTTGGAGAGATGGGCATGCGGCTCCATTTTTTAAGTTTAGAAATATTTTGGGTCTTTCTCCAAGGCAATCAAACTTGGTTAACTTGAGGTGTAAAAATAGTATTTTTTTAAGTTAAGAGATATTTTGGGTCATTCTCCAAGGCAATCAAACTTGGTTAACTTGAGGTGTAAAAATAGAATTTTTGAGTTTTAAGAGATAATCACATTTTCAGATACCTAATATTGTGTACAACATTGGGGTGAATTTTGGTGGCAATCAAACATTATGGATTTTTGGTCTCAAGATTTTTTAGGATTTGGTCATATTTTTGGAAATTAGGTGTTGTGCATAGCATGGTGTCAAGTTTCAAGCGATTCCGAGAAGTTCTATGTTTGGTCAATTTTACAGGGTTTGGATCATTTTGGAACATTCTAGGAGGTTCTGTGGTGGACTCCACTTGCGGTGGACATGCTATTCTAGGAGACCTAGGGTGCACTTAGGGTCTTACTTGCATTGGTCAACACTTCATGCATACCTATTTTTGGCTAGGACATAGGGTGCACCACGAGAGGATCTATCCTTGGTGGTCTCGGGGGCCTAACATGCCCCTTTTTTGACCTAGATAAAATGATGAGATAATATGAGTCTATCAATGTCCAACAAATGATCACAAATAGGTCAATTGGATTGCTAAGTACAATTGTGCGTGTAGGATACAAAGTTGGAGTGCAAATATTGCTCTTATAAAGGCATGGAAAAGAAGATCTAATCTACACTAAATAATTGTGCCTTTCCTTGAGATTGAGTTAGATTTTTATCTTCATATTGCATAGGGATTCCCCCTTGAGGCTAGCAAGCGCTAGCTTGAAGTGCATAGGGATTGTATGAGGTGTCATAGTTGATATTTAGAACTGGACGGTTTTGAGTGTCAATAGGTCCAAACCTAAGTTGCAAGAAATGTGCCGTAGGGGATTGTACCGTGTATTGAAAAGTGGAAATGCATTTGGTATGGCCCTGCATCGCATATCAAGGTCATACCAAAGGCCAGTACAACCTAAAACGTGTTTCAAGGCTGTACCATAGGTCCGTACAACATGTTTCCAAAATGGTTTAGGTGATTTTTATTCATTTTTTGACTAGGTTTGACCAAAACTCTAGTAATTATTGGTAATTTTAAATTCTTAAAGTAAAAGTTGACATTTCCTTTATCTTTCCTTGACATTTCCTTCATCTTTCCTTTTTCTATCCATTTCCTTTATCTTTCCTTTTCTATGCTTTTACTCAAATTTTTAACATTACCATTAATTGTTTCAGGATGTTTGAGAGTGGTTCCAACCTCATTGGACTTCATATGGAGAAAGTAGAATGTCATATCCCACTTAGAATTCAATAGACTTAACAATTTTCAGGATTTTGGGATTGGCAGGATTGCACAATTTTCATTGGATTCTATCATGTATGAGTGTATGGGATTGGCATTTAATCAGAAGTGCCAAGCCCTCTATGTAACCTGATGTTGGTGGTGCTGATTGTTGAACTCCTTCTCATGGCTTTAGCAAAAATGTATTCTTCACTCAAGCCAAAATTATTGATTAGGCATGTTAATCTTTTTCTAAAATATTTTGAGGCTTGGGTTAGGCAATTTCATCAAAATTGGTTGGTGTTGATTGATGTTCCTAGAGGATTGAGGTAGAGGATCCCAATTTAAGCGATGGTGGATCATTGCTTGTCATTTAAATGTTCTTTCTCATTTATTCATAATGCTTTCTTTCAGAGTTTCAATATATATTATAATGTGTTATTTATAAAATAACACACGCACACACACACACACATATATCCTAGTATTTTTTTTCTTGGTAACACATCTCAAGGAAAACCTCTCAAGCACTTCCCCTCATTCCGAGGATGGTACCCATGGTAAACTCTACATTTTTAAGGGCACAAGGCTAGGCCAACAACTCATTAATAGATCATATACAACTCATCAACAATTGGCTCATAAAGCGAAAACATGTCACAAAGTGGGATTTGAACTTTGGTAGAAAGGGTAACAACTTTTCCTCTCAACCACTTGAGCTACACCCAATTGACAATATATAATAATAATAATAATAATCATAATAATCATAATAATCATAATAATTTTTTTTAAGGTCACGGCCAAGCCAGACACCAAATTGGTTTATGAGACCCCCTTGTTTGTGGGACAAGGGACCCCCTTCGCGCAACTATTTGATTGCTAAAGTCTACGGAGGTGTACATACTCTAACCCACTCTGGATTTGAATCTGTGACCTCCCAGGAGGAAACACACGTTACGTTCTTAACCGTTAGACCCACTCATATATATATATATATATATATATATATATCACGTTTCCCTATTTCCAAATTTTTGAGGGTCATGTTTCCAACACGTTTCTGTTTCGGACACTCGTACCTGTTTCCCTGTATTGTGCAACTTAGGTCCAAACACTTCACTGCTTTGAGACTTGGCCATTTTCCCAAAGAAGGTTTAACAGCTTGTTGATGGATCAATCATGGCCTTCCTTTGGATTTGGCACCGTCTTTTGCACATAGGTAAAGAATCTGGCCATAACCTCATCATCAAACAAAACTTCGGGAGTGAAAGATAGAGGGGTTGAGGATATAGGGATTTTTAGTGAGGGGATTTTTTTTTTCAGAACTGGTTTTTCTCTTTTTTTTTTCCATTTTTATCTACATCGTAGATTGGGTGGGCTCGGATGAGGGTCGGTCAGGATCCGAATTGGCTAGTTTTTCTGGTTCCGTCTTGAATCAATCAGTTTGGGTTGGAATGGACCAACCAGTCCAGAGCCTGCGAGGAGTGAACCAGTTCGGACCAGTTAGTTTCGGTTTAGTTCGGACAGTTCCATTAACACTAGGAATATCAATTATAAAAAAAAAAAACATTATATTCAAATCCAACTTGCAATTAAAAATAGATTGAAGAAAAATGAATCTGGTACCAAAACAAGTGATGGCATGATGCTCCAACTCTGTTTTATGTGAATATCTTTACGAGGCTAAGTACCGAGGTATGGTTATACATGAATGTAGTGATGACCTTAGCCTCCTCATCACGTCCCTAACAAGGTAACTTTGATGGTATCCTCTTCCATCAAATAATGCATTGTGCAATTTATGGAGTTAAATATTGTGGGGTTTCTGTCCATTAACATTTTTCCATCTGCCACATAATTAGGCACATTATTTGTTATAACCTACACAACATGCTCCACACCTATCTCTCGTATGAACTCGTCCAACAAGTTACAGAACAGTGAAGCATCTGTAACACTAGCAGGTGCATCAACAAATTTAATAAACATTGTCACTGTGGGACAAGAAATTAAGAAATGTATGAGTGTTTTTCCCTTCTTCCCCATCCAACGATCTTACATAACTGTGCAGTTGGTGGATGCCCATGCATATTTCAACTCCTCCAATCTAGTCATACTTTTTATTTTTTTCATTTTGAAAAATCAGCCCCTTCAATTCATGCCTTATATCTAGTTCCAATAACAAACATCATCAAACATTGCCTGTTATAACATTGTGTCTGGCATGCTAAAGAGTATAATCATATAATGTATGCGTGTCTTCCCCTTTTCCCCTGTCCAATAGTGTTTTTCCCTTCTTCCCCATCCAACCATCTGACATAACTGTGCAGTTGGTGGATGCCTATGGGTATTTCAACTCCTCCAATCTAGTCATACTTTTTATTTTTTTCATTTTGAAAAATCAGCCCCTTCAATTCATGCCTTATATCTAGTTCCAATAACAAACATCATCAAACATTGCCTGTTATAACATTGTGTCTGGCATGCTAAAGAGTATAATCATATAATGTAAGCATGTCTTCCCCTTTTCCCCTGTCCAACAATCTGACATAACTGTGCAATTGGTGGATGTCGATGCGTATTTCAACTCCTCCAACCTAGTCATGATTTTTTTTTTTCATCTTGAAAAATCAGCCTCCTTAATTCATGCCTTATATCTAGTCCCAATAACAACATCATCAAACATTGCCTGTTATAACATTGTGTTTGGCAATGCTAAAGGGTATATCACCCCACAAGAAACACTTACCTAAAATCCTATCTACAGTGAACCATGTAGTTTACTGCCCTGGATATTATACAATCAGGTTTCTATGCTATTGTTTCTAATGCCCATTCCCTAGAACCCTTTTATACCAAATAAGGTTTGTGTGCCTCTTTCTTCAGATTTACTTTGCAAGTAGTGAATTTACTGCTGTGGAATATACCATGTAGTTTGTGAAAGTTGATACAAGGCAAGATAGTTTGATGAACAGCAAGATTACCAATGTGCTTGCAGTTTTTAACATGGGTTCTAGATAACCAAGAGTGTTATATATAATCCCACAGTTCTCCCAGTTACTCGTCCAAGGGATCAAACTTTTATCTTGTGTTAACAATTCATATGCCATTACTATGATCTGATGTCTTCATGCACAGGCTTGCGTGATTTATTATGGTATCTAGCTCTAGCAAAGTTGTAAGCTCTGCAAGTAGGATAGTGGGAATTCACTTCCTCATATCGATTCTGGATAGGCATACTTTTCCATGCTTGATTTCTTTGGTAACTTGTTTCCTTCCCAAGATTATGAACAAATAGGATGCCAATGCCATAGGTTCTCAGTCATCATGCCTACGTCATGGCTTATTAGGGACTGATTTAATGGGGTATATGGCTAGGCTTTGGTAACAACAGTAGCTATCTCTCTGAGCATTCTTTCCTGCCCATCCTGGGTTCAGTAGCTGTACTGCCACAGGGCTAAGATCTATAATGTTGGCATCTTGCAAGTTTATTCAAGGTTAGAAGATTGACTGTTCATGTTTTGCAAAACCATTGTTCTTTCTTTTCGATGCTGGTGATTAATATTTGATATGATGTTCTGTGGTTGTAGGCAATTGCTCTTCGATTGGGATTTCCAAGCAGTAGTGTCCAACATGTTGGGGTCAACAGAGATGTGAATATCATATTGAGTGCAGCTGATTTAGTGCTTTATGGCTCCTTGCGAGAGGAACAAGCATTTCCAGCTATTTTATTACGTGCCATGTCTTTTGAAAAACCAATTATTGCTCCCAACCTGACCATGGTTCAAAAATATGTAATTACAAATCCTTGCATGTTTGCTGTTGTATCTGAACTGTTCCTGATTAGGTCACGCTCTTTATTGTCTAACATAAAGCATTTTGTTGGTGGGACATGATATTTAATGCTTTTTCGATTTGATTTATGCAGATCGAAGATGGAAAACACGGGCTTATTTTCCCTGTTGGAAATGTTAACATGCTAACAAAGGCAGTGTCACTGGCAATACTGAATGGTAGTTTGTCTCCTTTGGCTCATGAAATTGCTTCAGCCGGCAGATTACATGCGAAGGATGTAATGGCTCAAGATGTTATTGTTGGTTATGCTACCATACTTGAGAATGTTCTGCAATTCCCATCAGAATCAGCACTTCCCCATCCTGTTTCAGATATCCCGGAAATGGTTACGAGGGAATGGCAATGGAAATTATTTACAGATCCATTTGAATTGAAGCTTGAATCCCCACATCAAAATTTTAGCAAACAAAATGTGGTTTTTCAAGTGGAAGAACTCTGGAGAAGTCGTCGTCATATGGCAGAGTTTGTGCCTAAGACTAACAATGGAGGGGATGAAACAATCAGTTTGCATGACTGGGTAGAAGAGAAGACCAATGAAATGGACGAAGCTATAGAGAGGCGAGAGGCAGATGAAGTATGAACAAGAATGAACTGAATTATTTGGAAGGCTTCAAGCAGCCTCTAGGCATTTTTCAGCTTTATTTTTAGGTTGTAATATTTCTTCCCATGCTAGTATACAATTAGGCTAAATTATTGTAAATGTTTTGCAGCTAGAAGAAAGAATTGATCAGCCTCAAGGAACTTGGGAGGATGTTTATCGCAATGTAAAACGGGTTGAGCGAACAAGAGGTGAGCTGCATGAAAGGGATGATGGTGAGATGGAAAGAACTGGTCAAGCTCTATGCATCTATGAGCCCTACTATGGACCTGGCACATGGTCTTTTCTACATCGTGTTGCACTCTACCGTGGAATAGGACTTGTGAGTTTTGTGACCTTGTCTTAAGTTTTTATTTTTATTTCAATTTGTTTGCATGCTTCCTTGAAGGCAAAGAAAATGGGAGGATAAAGATTCACCATTTCAGCTTTAACTAAATACTTAAAAGTTAGACTCAAAACTTCACAGCTGATCTAAGTTAGAACTATATGCATGCCTCTACTTTGTAGCATCCTCCATAACATGCATAACCAAAACTGAAACTAAATAATGAACTCCATCATGATATAAACTTGATGCTTAATTTTTAACTGAAATGAATCAAGATCTCATCAGATATCCCACCAACCAAAGCCAATACCTTTAACGTCATGGAAGTCACTACCAGAAAGGTTTTCCTGAGCCCTTGTTAGGAAAGTCTTTAAGTATTTTTGACTGCAAATCTAGAAGCATTGCTCATCTTGCAGATGCCATCCACTTATCTTCCATGCTTTCCACCAACACTGATATGCACTTGCTATTGAAAATATACATTGCCAGTGAGAAATTACTCATTGCTGTGTATCTCTTTCAGTGGGAATCTTTAGGATGCAATACTTTTGGTCCTTTTATCTTTGATACGAGGAAAGCAAGAAAATAGAATAATGTCCAGGAGTGAACAAAAGCCAGTCAATGGGAGTAGAAAGGTACACCTGTCAAAATATTAATGACAAAGTATCTTTTGAATAGAAAACATCAGAAATAATGAATGGTTTTGGACCTAACAAAATAATGAAATTGTAGTTTGGTTATCTGTGATTTCTTTCCTTTTAAGAAGCTTGAACCCATCAAAGATGGAATGCGAAACAAGGCATTTAAAATTCATTAAAGCTCACATTTGTGCTGTCAAATGATTATCAACTTATATTTGCTATAAAAGGTCAGTCATAAATTCCAATTTGATCTATTATGATCTATTATCTTTGTCACAGGCAACAAAAGGCAGGAGGGATGGGGCTGATGATGTAGATGGACCTGCCCGACTTCCACTTCTTGGTGATTCTTATTATCGGGACGTGCTCTGTGAATATGGAGCCTATTTTGCTATTGCTAATAAAGTGGATCGTATACATAAGAATTCGTGGATTGGTTTTCAATCTTGGAGGGCAGGTGGGAGAAAGGTATGATTTAGATACTAGAGATTGTGATGTGCTATTTGTCAAGATTTTTCTTTTTCTCATTTTGTCTCATATATGTCATGGCTTTTGTTCGCACAGCAATGTTTTAGATGTTTCTCACATTTACTTTGTTTTCACTTAATTTACTTTGTTTTCACTTAATTTACTTAGTTTTTGATTGGTCAATACAAGTACTTTGGGATCTAATTCTAATGCTGCTGATTTCCAGTCTGCTTGTAATCCTTGTTAAACCCTCTTTATGTTTTGTGTGTTGTTTTTGGCAGAAAAAACTGAAAAATGAGAACCACCACCCTGTTACACTTGTAGTTTGAGAGTAGAAAAGAAACTTGTAGATTTATCATTATGATTTGTCACTTTGTGATTTTTACAAGGAGTATCATTGTTAATGTTCCCGTAACCCAGCACCGACAATTAATCCTGAATAAAACTGATTTATTGACTAAATGCACAGTGGTTTTAAACTAAATATCACAGCGGAAGCAAATAAAATGGAAACCATAACACATTGCACAAGATATTTCTGGGTAAATAACCCCTAGAAAAAAAACCCCGAAGGGAAAACATATCTGTGAGTTTTATTATTATTATTCTGGGCTCCTGTCCTGGGAAAATGGCCAACCCGAGGAATACAAAAACAGCAGATAACCAAGCCCTACAAACCTCAAGATCAGTCCTTCGATCTTGCTGGTTGGATGCTATCTCCCTTGCCGCCACTTTGCTCCTATCCTCGGCCTCTGCCCTCCACACTTGGATGAATGTCCTTCTTCACCCAATCAATGAGAGCTCACTCTCTCACTCTATATGTATTTGTTGTGTCTCATCCCTCTCACATAGGTTGTCTTTTATAACCTTGAGTTTACCTTAAGTCCAATACCCTAGATCTCCTAAAGTGATTGTTGAGATTTGGGTACCTTGGAAAGTGGTCCCCTTGTGTTTGTGAGTCTCTAAACACAAAGGGGGAGACTATTACCCTCATTACTTTACTTTATGATTCTAATTTCACTTTGACTTAGGAGATTTAAGTCAAAAGTGAAATATTTCACTTAAGTCATTAAAGTGACATTTAATTCACTTTGTGGGTGAGTTAAAGGACATAAAACAAACTAATGAAAGTGGGTTTCCTAATTGATATTTTTGGATTAGATCTCACCCATTGATTAGACTTGGCTAGATTGGATCTAGGCCATTGATCTTTTAGGGTTTGGCCAAAGAGAGGCTAAAGGAGGTAATAGGGCAAAGATGAGATTCATTCTTCACTTGAGAGGAGAGGAGAAGGAGGAGAGCACTTGGGCGCATTTCTTGAGGAGAGGAGGGCGCACAAGGTAGAGGGTTTGCTACTTGAGGAGAAGGAAGGCACAAAGGATGAGTGGAGGTGCTTTCATGGTGTTGGAGGCATTCACTTGATGGGGGGCACATTCCTAGCTTGAGGGCGAACTTGGAGGAGGAGAGGCACATTGCTTCATGGAGGGTGCACCACATACATGAGAGGATTCATGGAGGAGGGGTGCACTACTTGAAGGGAGTCCTAGTGAGAGGCTAAGGGTGCATCCTTTCTATTGTTTGGTTCTTGCTAGAGGAGGGGCGCACTAATGAGAGGTGCGTACCAAGCCAAGTAGGAGGGCGCACTTTTGTAGAGGGTGCTAATTCGAAGACAATAGGGCAAGGGTTTCACAAAGGTTCAAGTGGGCAAAGGCAAAGGCAAAGGCAAAGGCACAAGGGATGAGCACCAAAGGCTAGCTAAGCAAGAGGGGCGCGCTAAGGCAAAGGGCACCTTGCTTCAAGAGGCTAGCAAGGACATCTTCAAGGGACTCCAAGGCTTCTGAGAAGGGTTTCTATTGTACCAGGTTCACTTGTATATGTTTTCCGTGTTGTACTTTTTGCTTTGAGGCCTTCTATATACATCTACTCCAAACTGGTTTTCCCCATGGGGGTTTTTCCAGGGTTATGTTGACCAAAAACTTATGTGTCATTTTTCATGCATGCTTAGAAGTGTAGATCAACATTTAGAGTTGTAAAGATTGTGAGGAGTGATTTGTGTTTTGAGTATTATTGTATGTGCTAATCATTGGTATGAAAACACTTGCAAGGGCACCTCAAAAGAACACTTAACCACAAAAATTATTAGCAGAAAGTTACCTAATTGTTTGCTGTCCTAAAAGACAGCAAATGACAGTTTTGGAAGTTCAAACTTGGAGCTAAAATCTGGTCAAAGACAGATCAGATTTAGCAGCCTGATAGTACCTCGTTTCTTTTCAGTGATCAACAGTTGAGATCTAATTGTAGGATTAAACCACAATTCAAGACCTAATTGTGAGAAGGAAATAATACACTAGCTAATTGCAAAAGAGAGAGAGAGATAAAACTAGAATCAATCTTCACACATAAGAGACTTGGAAACCAACTCTAATCACAAAATATTAATCCTTGATAATGAGTACAATATATAGGACTCTCCACATGAGGAGTAATGCACACTAGGTTGGGATTTCCATGTGCATGCTCAAGTAAAAAAGTAAGTTCTCCCAATAGAAACAATTAACTAAAGTCAAAAGTTGCTAACAAAAAGAAAAGGTCAAAAATATAGGTGCACACTGCAAACTTAGTGAGAACTCTACATGAAGTCAACATGCATTCCATAATAGAAAAAATCTCCTAGAATAAGACTAGAGTCCAAGAATGGAACTAAAGTCCTAACTGAGTGAGAATTTGCTAATTATGGAAAGTCACTAAATAAGTGAAGTGAGTTAACTCCAAGTATTAGATGGRTAATGTGCACTTCCCTAGGAGGTTAATATTCTAACTAAAGTGCGCTCTATATCCATGAAATAGGAAATATCTCCTAAAATTAAGGAAATAGGAATTATCTCCTAAAAAATATGAGTTTGCTTAATGGTGGCTAAAAAGTAGGAACTGGCCTAATGGTAGCTAAAAAATAGGAATTTTCCTAATGGTGGTTTATGAGCCCATGGTATTTTCCCATGGTATTACATATAGGAATTCACCGGCTAAAAATAGGCCTACTATAAATAGACATGCTATAAATAGCAGTCCTCTTAAATAGTAGGAAAAATGGAAAAAATGAGTATGTCATTAAGTATGTAGTTGAGCATGTATCCCAACACCGCCCTGAAACACAACCGGGGTGTGCACAATGATGAATCTTGGCAATATGAAGCCATGTTTGGTACTCATGTACAAGTATTGATGCATAACAACTGAACAAAAGTGAGGTAAAGAGGGAAAACTCAATGGGAACAAACCCCCTCCCCCCTCAAAATATGTTGCTAACAAGAAAATAATGCTAACATGTTCAACTGCTAAGCTGATGTATCCCTCACTCCTAGAATGTCCCTCAATGAGACAAACTTTTGTTCGGTGAAAGGCTTTGTGAATATGTTTGCCACCTGCTATGAAGATGGACAGAACTGCATATCAATGACTCCATCCTAAATCTATACTCGAATAAAGTGCATATGAACCTCGATGTGCTTGGTCCGCTGCTTCTAAACTGGGTCTCTACACATCTTGAGAGTACTCTGATTATCGTACCATATAACTATCGGACGATGAAAATGAACTCTCGACTTTGTAAGAAAATGCTGCAACCAAATAGACCGAGTAGTAAGATTCACTGCACCCCTGTACTCTGCCTCTGCTGATGATGAAGCAATTGCTGATTGCTTCTTACTTAACCAACAGATAGGTCTTGATCCAAGGTAGAGGACATATCCTGAAGTGGACTTGTGATCAGTGCTATCCTGTGCCCAAGCTAAGTCTGTGTAACCAACAAGATCCAAGGAATATCCTACTGCATAGTGTATACCAAAACTGGTAGTCCCCTTGACATATCTGAGTATCCTCTTTGCTGCCTTCCAGTGAAGCTCACGAGGCTCCTGCATGTACCTGGAAACTGATCCAACTACATAAAAGATGTCTGGTCGAGAGTGTGCAAGGTCGAGAAGTCTCCCCACCAACTGTTGATATCTAGTACAATAAACCAAAGGTGATGCACCGACATCCTCTAGTCTAACCCCTGACTGAAAGGGTGTTGGAGTTGGCTTGCAATCTGTCATCGAAAGCCTATCAAGTAGATCTCTGACATACTTGGACTGAGACATCTTGATTCTTGAATCATTCTGGCTGATTTCAAGACCAAGAAAGTAATGTAACAATCCCATATATGTCATAGAAAACCTGTCATGCAAAGCGGTCTTCACTGCAACAATGGAGGAGGATGAGCTCCCTGTGATGAGTAAATCATCTACATATAGAACTATCAGTAGAAGCGAATCTGTGTTCCTCATCATATACACATTAGGATATGATCTACATCTAAGAAAATATTTAGAGAGAAGATACGAATCCATTTTAGCATACCATGCCCGAGGTGCTTGCTTAAGTCCGTACAATGTCTTCCTCAACCTGGAAACTAATGATGGATCTTGAACATATCCCTCTGGCTGCTCCATATATATCTCCTCATTAAGATCTCCATGTAAGAATGCATTATTCACATCCATATGGTGTACCTCCCACTTTCTAGTTGCTGCACTAGCTAGAGTTAACCGAATGGAATCAATCTTGGCAACTGGTGCAAAAGTCTCCTCATAGTCAATGCCTTGTACCTATGAGAAACCTTTAGCTACTAACTAAGCATTATACTTTGTAATGTATCCATCAACAACCCTCTTTGTCTTGAAAATCCACTTACATCTAACAAACTTACTGTTGGAAGGTAGAGGAACCAACTCCCATGTATTCTTTCTCAGGGAGTTGTACTCCTCTTTCATAGCTTCCTCCCAATGGGGGTTTCCTTTAGCCTCTGAATAAGACTGAGGATCTGATCCAAGTACCATATAACAATAAATAGGTAGCAATGGCTCCATGGTAGTAAAAGCATGCGAAGGCTCCACAAACTGAGATTTGGTTCTTCGTGGATCGACAGGATCACCCACTAGATCACCTGCTGCCTGAAGAGTTTGTTGTGCCCATCGTGGTCGATGCTTTGGACCTACAACTTCTTGTTGGTGATCAGAAATATTAGATATATCGAATTCTGAGATCTGATCAGAAATTCGATCAAAAGCAGTCTCATGAAGTTCCATAACTAGTGGCGGTGGAGATGGAGGTGTGGACTACTCCGGAAGTACTTGTGAAGGACCCTCTTCAAACTTAACATTCCTTTAAATGAATAGTGTATATGAAGTAGTATCTAATAATCTGTACCCTTTCACTCCCTCTGGATATCCAACAAAAATACACTCCTAACTCTGAGCTTCCATAGCTTTCCTCCTATCGGAAGAGATCTTAGCCCATGCGTAGGAATCGAAAATTTTGAAGTGAGTGACTTCCGGTTTCTTCCCGCTCCAAGCCTCATATGGAGTGACTCCCTTGACTAATTTATGAGGAATTTTATTCTGAATGTAGGCTGCATAGTTTATAGCTTTAGCCCATAACTTTGGAGGTAGTGCTTTAGCCTACAAAATACAGTTGGCCATCTCTTTCAATGTCTTGTTCTTTCTCTCCGCTACCCCATTCTGCTGTGGAGTATATGGAACTGTGTGTTGCAACTCTATACCTGATTCTGAACAAAGATGCTCAACATCCTTATTCACATACTCTCCTCCATTGTCTGTATGAAGCTTCTTAATCCTCTTCCCTGTTTGGTTCTCAACTAGATGCTTGAAATCTTTAAGACACTTAAAGACCTCAGATTTTAATTTGAGAAAGTAGACCCATGTATATTTCGAAAATCATCAATGAAAGTAAGAACACACTTAGCTTTACTGAACGATGGGTGTGGGAAAGGACCTGTAATGTCACTGTGGACCAACTCTAGAAGTGACGATGCCCTCCATGCTTTACCTGTGTTGAAGTTTTCCTTAGGATGTTTGCCTAGTATGTAGCCCTGGCAAACTCCATCTGTGTACTGAATGTGGGGTAATCTATCTACCATTCCACCCATACTAAGCTGATCTAAATATTTAAAATTTAGATGCCCAAACCTCTCATGCCACAACCTAGACTCTTCATTAGCATGTGTTAGAAGAGATACATAATCAGATTTATGAGTGAAGTTAGAGAATGTGTGCAACCTAGAATGGTGATTAACCTCACCAATGACAATTTTTGAACCATCTGACAAGTTGGAAATAATAATTGAGTCCAGAGTGAACTCCACCTTCTTCCATGAACCTGAATGAGTAATTTGATAGAGGGAGAGAAGATTCACTGAAAGCTTCGGAACATGAAGTACATCTTGAAAGCATCCATGGTCTAGATCAATTCTACCCCTACCGCACACCTCTGCAG
This sequence comes from Picea glauca, assembly GCA_000966675.3. Lineage (NCBI taxonomy): Eukaryota > Viridiplantae > Streptophyta > Pinopsida > Pinales > Pinaceae > Picea > Picea glauca. The sequence goes on from JZKD02S1104248.1 coordinate 61,292, forward strand.
GAGAATAATCTCCCATGAAGATCAATTGTCCGGAACAGGTCTCCAAGTATGACAGAAGTCCATCCGATGAGGCCATGTGTTGGGTAGCCCCTCAATCAAGCACCCAAGCATTAGGAGAAGATGAAATTGCAAGTAATGCATGACCATTACCTCTTTCTGATGATGGCTTTTTCCTTGCATTATCTAGAATACAATCTTCGAGGTGATGTTGCTCAAGTGTTTGTGCCATGAGATCTATGGTCTTTTTCATGCAAGAACTCTCAAGATGGAACCCCTTGTTACAATAGGAACACTTTGTCTTCTCCTTCTTGCTTTTTGATGCCTTGGAACTCGAACTCTTATTTGTGGACCTTTGTTTACCTACCTTCTTGTTCTCTTGGTCCTTCTTACCCTTGTTCTTCTTCTTATTCTTCTTTGAACTTCCTTGAGCTGTAAGTGCATGGGGTTTGGAATTCTTAAGTGCCCCTATTTGGATGAACTTTGTTTGCTCATGGATAAGTGACTCCATGAAATCATCTAGGAATGGCATCTTCCATGTAGACCCCATAGCTAACCTAGTAGTATGAAAAGAAGAAGTGTAGACATAATACTCAGGTCCTAGTTTTGTAGAATTGAAAAGAATAATTGTTCATCTTTCTTATCAATTCCACAAGCCTTAACATGAGAAATCAAAGTTTTAAACTTACAGAAGTAGTCTTGTAGGGTCTCGAAATCTCTTGGATTCAATGCATGTAGATCATTCTCCAACTGATGACCTCTTAGATTGTCTTTCTTTCCTAGCAAATCCTTCAACTTTGTTCAAACATCGTTAGGAGTCTTGCAAGTATTGACATGAAAGAGGAGATCTTGAGAGATGCTCAAGCACAATATCCGATAGGATTTATCCATTCTGTTGAAGTATTTTGATTTCTCTATGGTTGAAATAGGCTCTACCTCAGTCCCTATGGTGATCCTATACAAACCCTTTCTTCGAAGTAGAAGCTCTATCTTGGGATTCCACTCAAAGTAGTTGAAGGGTTTCAAGATCACTGAAGAAGATGGTTGATCCATAGTTCTCTATGGGCTGTCCAGTTTGATCTATAAACCTGCAATAAAAGTGAATACTCCCGCACAATAATGACTCTGATACCATGTAGGATTAATTCACAATCCAAGACCTAATTGTGAGAATGAAATACTACATTAGCTAATTGCAAAAGAGAGAGAGAGGAGAGAGAAAAATAGAATCAATCTTCACACATAAGAGACTTAAAAACCAACTCTAATCACAAAATATTAATCCTTACTAATGAGTACAATATATAGGACTCTCCACATGAGGAGTAATGCACACTAGGTTGGGATTTCCATGTGCATGCTCAAGTAAAAAAGTAACTTCTCCCAAAAGAAACAATTAACTAAAGTCAAAAGTTGCTAATAATAAGAAAAGGTAAAAAATATAGGTGTGAACTTAGTGAGAACTCTACATGAAGTCAACGTGCATTCCATAATAGAAAAAATCTCCTCGAATAAGATTAGAGTCCAAGAATGGAACTAAAGTCGTAACTGAGTGAGAATTTGATAATTATTGAAAGTCACTAAATAAGTGAATTGAATTAACTCTAAGTATTAGATGGGTAATGCACACTTCCCTAGGAGTCTAATATTCTTACTGAAGTGCGCTCTATAGCCATGAAATATGAAATATCTCCTAAAATTAAGGAAATAGGAATTATCTCCTAAAAATAGGAATTTGTCTAATGATGGCTAAAAAATAGGAACTGGCCTAATGGTAGCTAAAAAGTAGGAATTTTCCTAATGGTGGTTTATGAGCCCATGGTTTTGGACACCCATGGTATTTTCCCATGGTATAACATATAGGAATTCATCGGCTAAAAATAGACCTGCTATAAGTAGACATGCTATAAATAGAAGTCCTCCTAAATAGTAGGAAAAATGGAAAAAACAAGTATGTCACTAAGTAAATAGTTGAGCATGTACCCCAACACTAATCTCATGTTCACTTCAGATCTAACGACTAGGAATTAATTTAATTACTAATGCCAAATACTTAGGCATTTAATTAAATTAAACTCACTTTATTAGAAAAGTACATTCACTTACATAAAGTGAATCTCCTAAGATTTTGAGAGGCATTTAGGATGACTCCCACGTGTTGACACAAATCCACGTGGAAGTACCTGTCCGATGCTCTACCCAAAACATCAACACTCCCTCTTAGCGAATAAGGTACTTATACCACCTGAAGGTGGCTCTATCTTCGCTATCAAATCTGCTACCATGCATGCTCTCTAATCCACCTGATTGACAGCTCCCTTTGACACGAAAGCTATCTCTGCCATCTCGCTTGGACATGTTTGCGAAGACTTCCCTTTGATCATGCTCCTAGAAGCCTCCTGCTCCTGAGCATCCTGCATGGTCATCTCGTACCATGACTGCTTCTTGACAAACTTGGAAGGTTGCTCCTTCCCACTTGAACCTGAAGGTTGACTCCCTCTGAGTTGCTCAACCTTCGGAGCCACCTGCTCCTTGTTCTTTGCCATTGTGTTGCTTGCCATAACTCGCACAGGCTGTCCCTTTAGCCTATACAAGTTGCTCTCTCTAACTCCGAGAACAACTGCTGTGTCTGAGCTAGATCCCCTGGGCTTGATCAACACTTGTCCATCCTTGAACGATACGTCAAATCCCTTCTTCTTAATCAACGAGACTGAGAGCACAATCCTCCTAAGTTCTGGCACCCACATCACATTCGTCACTCTCAACATGCCTCCTGACTCTATCTGGAATGACACTATCCCAGATTCCTTCACTGCATGCTTGGTCCCCATACCAAGTTCCACATGCACGTATGAGTTAGACTTTGTGAAGCTCTTGAACAACTCCCGTGCTCCTGTCATATGACATGTAGCCCCACTATCTAGTAGCCATGCACTAATTGATATGGTGCCCATGGAAGTCTGTGAAACAATTAAGAGCTGTGTCTGTTCAAACTTCTTGGTCAACTCATCCACTTGAGCCCTAGTCGACGCAACTACATCTGGTTGCGTCCTATTTCTGCCCTTCTTTCGTTCTGGACATTGTGAAGCATAGTGTCCCTTCTTATGACAATGAAAACACTTGACCTTACTTAGGTCCTTCCTTGTGCCAGCGCGTGAAGATGAATCTCCACCTTTGTTCATCCTGACCTTCCCCTTGCCCTTCGTTATCTGACTGGAAAGTGCAAGATTCTCCACCTCACCATCCTCCCGCGGGCCTCCCAGAGCCTCTCGACGAGTCTCCTCTTGGATACAATCATCCCACAATCGCCCGAATTCTGGAAGCTTCTCTTGAGCATAGATGCCTTCGATGAATGAAGTCCAAGGTTTGGTGAAACCATTTAAGGCCACCCTCACTAACTCCACATCTGTCACTATCTCGTCGATTGCTCCCAGCTGAGCACGAACCTGAGTGATCCTGGTGAGATAACTGGTCACTGAATGAGTCTTGGACATCTTGGTGTTCTTGAGTCGGTCCCTCAATACCATCTTTCGGTTCTCGTTCTTACTTTGAAATAGATTCGTCAGAGTCGAGAACATCGCATGGGCTGACTTTTTCCTCAGACAGATGAGGAATAAGATGATCCCTCATCGAATCTAAGATCATCCACATTGCCTTGGCCTTGCTTGCCTCATGCTTGGCCAGCAATGCAAGATCTGTTGGCACGGTCACTATGGTCTCTGCATGACTCCACAGTCCTTCCTCCCTCAGGAGAAACATGATCCGCGCTTTACACAAAAGAAAGTTAGAGGCACCCTCCAACCAGTCCTCATACCTCAACTCGACTGTTGCCATCTTTGAAAAACACAGAAAGATGTGCCTAGTCCCTTAGGCACGAAAACCAAAGAATTTATTCGCTGCCCGAGACCCTGCCCTAGACCCGCTGCCTGGGTCTTGCTTCCTGCTGCCCGAATGTGCTTCCTAGTGCCCAAACTTGTTTCCCGGTGCTTGGACCCTTGCCCGAACCTACCTGGGGTTGTCCGCAACCTTCTGTTGTTGCTCGATGACTTTTGCAACTACCTTAGTCCTTTCTGGGTTTCTCGATAGCTCTGCCTGGCGGTTGTCTTGGCTTGTTGGAAGCCCTACTGGCCTTGCTGGTCGACTGTCTAGCTGGCCTGGGATGGCTCACAACTGTTTTGGTCGACGACTAGCTGTACGACTCCAGTCTCCTCATTGGCTGGTGGTTGTGTTGCAAATTCCAACGACCATTCAACCGTCAAATTTCTCTGCCAGTCCACGCGGTCCGCCTAGCCTTTCCTCTGGCTGCTGACGACTGTACCTGTGAGCTGCAACATCCACGCAGTTGTCCGTACACCTGCACTGGTTCTCTGCTGTTGTAGTCACGGTCTCAGCTGCTCCTCCGCTACTTGCTCTAACTCCCGACCGTACCGCGTGTAGCCTCTACTCAGTTCGTGGGTCCTTGCTGCTACTCGTTTCGCGATTGTCTCAACAACTCGATCTCATCTCAACCACCCATGATTTCTGTCCACCCTCCACTTAGCCTCCTCGAATCTTTTTCAATAGATCCGCCCAACAATTCCCTCAACCACGATCTCTGCAAGCTAATTACTCAGTTGTACGCACTGTACGCTGTACGGTGGCCGTATGATTCACCTAGATTGTACTTTCAATTTTTTTCTTTTTCTTATATCTTTCTCTCATTATATGGGCTCTGCTTTTGCACTCCCACATTGTACACACACTGGATGTATCCTTTAGTCCCATTGGCCTACTTTTATGATCATTTGTTGGACATTGATAAAATTATTTTATCGTATCTTACTTCCAAACAGCCCAAACTTCCCAGCAATTCGAGTAAAGATACCAAACCAAAGGAATAAGTTTCAGCGCTTGTAGGGCAACTTATCAGCCAATAACTAGATCTGAAAATACTCTTTTACTGCAGTAATAACAACAGTATGACAGCAGTAAAACCAGCCCTTAAATTCTTCACTTAGATGTCAAATCACTTTACAATTGTCCTTTTATTTATGCCAAATCAGCAGTTGTCCTTTTACTTATGTCAAATCAGCAAGACATATATGGCTGTAAATGACAATGCATAAAGAACATATATAGCTGAAAATCAAATTTGGAAATTGTACAAGTTTTGGACAGCTGGAAGGTTCATTAATATGCTCAAGATGAAGTACATGTACATACCATAGCCTTCTCACAAGGATAGGACAAATCCTCCTAGCTCTACCCTAGCTAGGGCAAATCAACAAAACCCTAGCTAGGGCAAATCAACATAACCCTAGCAACCAAGAAGATCCAATGTGTAAGAATCACACCAACACATCCTCCAAGGCAAGATGTCGTCTCCTTTTCTTTTTCACAATTCCACCCTAGTGTTTTATCACAAAACTCTAGTCTCCAATTTCCAAGGGGTAAACCTAACCCTAGACCTCCAAGACCAAAAAACCCTAGCGACTCAAGAGAGAGAGAGAGAGAGAGAGAGAGATCAAGCACATGTGAAGACTCTAGAGAGAGAGAGAGGCTAGTGCGCACTCTTCTCTAGGTCACATCTCATAACAAGAGTGAATACAAGTGAGTGGATGAACATCTATGAATGGAAACTCTCTCCCTCCTAGATTTATATGAGAGGTAAGAAAGGCCAACAATACAATGTGGGACTTTGCCCTTACAAGAAACCTACAATGAGCACTTGTAGGCCAACGCATGTGTGACATTATACTCTAAATGTGTCATCCTCCAAGGTGATGTCGTGCAAAATAATGGATCCAAAGTGATGTAACTATGCAAGGCAAGTCCACATCCTTCCATCACAAACCTCAATGGACATGATCGATCCTCCTAAGCAATGTGCTCCACTAGGTTAGATGCCCCTATACGAATACTATTGAAGTTCCAGGTGTCCTCGAGCCATCTCCAATTCTCCGAACATGAATCCAAGCTTCCACATGCCAAATAGGCCATGATGCCCTCCTCCAAGCTGCACAATGCTGCTCATCCCATGTAGGGCTCTCTCCAAGCAAGTGGATCCTCCATGGGGCCCCAATGAAGGGCATCCACCAAATTGTCAAGAGAACTCAAACGCCTAAGAGAAGAACACTAAACCAACAACCATCCGAAGTCAAGCATCTACTGAGCAAGCTCTCTCAATTCTGCAAATCGATCAAGGATGATCTCTCGTGTGTTAATCCATCTCAGATCATCTAGGGGCTAAACATACACCAATGCACCCCAAGCATGGTGTAAACACTTTCAGAGTAGCCCTAAAAGTTAACACAACTCCCCCTTGTAGTAATCTCTTGAGCAATAATCAAATCCCCACAAAAGTTGGTTTTTCCATTTGGGTTTCCAAGGTAAAAGAATATTTATTGTCTATGGTGCATTGAATTTCTCTGTGGTTGTTATGATTGGTTTTGCTTTGTTATATCAATAATAATTACATGCTACAACACTTGCCATTCACTAGTTAATGCCCATATGATTATGCCATAGATTAATTGTCTATTTGTTGAGTTGTTGTGGGTATTCGTGTTGAGATTTGGGTACCTTGGAAAGTGCCCTCCTTGTGGATGTGGGTCTCTAACCACAAGGGGGAAATATTTGACCCATTCTGCCTTATACTTTATGTCTAATTTTACTTCGACATTTTGTCAAAAGGGTGAAATTTTTCACTTGAGTGAATAGTGTCACTTAAGTGAATAGTGTATTAATTCACTTTGTGGGTGAATTGACGGACATAAAGAGAAATAAGGAAACTAAGCCAAAGTGGGTTTTGAGTTGAGATACCTTTTGGATGATCTCAACCTTTGATTAAAAATTGGATGGGATGATCTCATCCATCCATTTCTAGGTTTCCTTATGAATTTCTATAAAGAGGGTGCATAGGGCAAAGAGAGGTATTATTCACTTGTATGTTCACCAAGAGAGTTTGGAGAAGGGCAAGAGGATGGGAATGGAAGCACTGGGAGAGGAGAGTTTGGGTGCCTGCATTCATGGAGGGCTCATGGAGGCTTAGGGCCCATATTATTTGTGGTGATCACACTTGCTTGGAGGAGGGCGCACAGCTAGCAGGGAGCATCTATACTTGGAGGAAGTCAGATCTGATTGTTTCAGTGAAGAGACAACATACAAGAGCAAATTTCTGTGGTGGGGTTTCTTCATTGGGTCAAAGAGGAAGGAGGACGCTTCACTTCAGTGGACAAAGCAACAAAGGGAGAGGGTGCACTAAGCTTGGGCACATATCTCATTGGATCCTTTGGAAAGGCTCGAGAGGAGCTTGCTATGCATACAGGTTCCTTTGTATTGTATTACTTGTTGTATCTCATGCTTTAGATAATCATTATATATACTTTCATTACAAACTAGTTTTCCTCGGGGGGGGTTTTATCCAGGGTCATGTTGACCAAAAATACTTGTGTTCATTCCATGCATGCTTAGAGTTTAGATCAGCTTGTTAGAGTTGTAAAGATCATGAGTGTTATCTGTTTTGAGTATATTGCATGTGCTAACATTGGGGTATGAAAACACTTGCAAGGGCACCTCAAAAAGACATTTAACCACCAAAATTATCAGTAGAAAGTTACTAAACAGGTTTCTGTCCTAAAAAGACAGCAAAAGACAGTTTTGAGATTGTGAATTTAGAGCCAAAATAAAGGTCAAGGACAGACCTGTTTTGGCAGCCTGATATTACCTCAGATTTTCTACAATTCGCTATCCCATTTGTAGTTGCTTTGATCATTGGTTTAATTTGATCATTGGTCTTGCATTCTACAACATTGTATCTTTAATTAATTCATTGGCTAGAGTCTATGTTGAACTCCGTGCATTGTGGCACAAATTCTCCTTTAGTTAATTCTCTCGTGTGCATTTGTATTGGTTAACCATAGTTTGCATCACTCCTGTCAATTGAGGGAATTGATTGTTTGGCATTCACCTATGGTTGTTCCTTGTAATGTTCCTGACTTGGGTAGTTTAGGAAATACTGCTAATGTGTGTGTAGGATTAATTGTTTACATCATATAAATGATCATACAAATAACAAATGCGATAAAGGACTGCAAAGTTGATATTATGATATCTCTGCGGAGTACAAATGCCGAATGCGACTGAATAAAATGAATCACTCGACTAGATCAAAAGACAAAAGGATCTTAGCCAGAATACAATAAGCAAACTAAAGGATAATACCCGGTAGTAAATGAGCACTGCGGGGTCAAAGGATGAGCTGGAACTATGGCATCTCGCATGGTAACTGCTGAAAGTCTGGAAAGTTTGCCCTGGTGGCTATACCTCTCGGAAAGGCCTGGAAACTATCCCATTTGGTGCACCCTGCTCTAATTCTCAGTCCTGGTGACTGACCGACCCCTGTGCTGGTGTGTCTGGATCCCGGATGGATCCCCCTGGGGGAATGCATCCCTCCCTCTTTGGAAAACTGTGCCCTAGTGATTCCACCGTCGGAATCGGCTGAGAAGTATCTCAAAATGATCGCCCTGACCTACTTGGAAATGGGTCGGAAGGGTTTCCCTGAATTTGATCTGATGCTCGCTTGGGAACCCCGAATGTGTCCGCCAAAAGTGTCGCACTTCCAAGTCTAGAAAATGCGCCCTAGATGATTCCTCCGTTGGAACTGAGAAGGAACCAGACAAAAGATGTGCCTTGCCTTCCTCTCAACTGGGTCGGAGGGGAATCTCTGAACTCTCCTTGGATGGGACAAGTCGATCCACTGAACCTCCTCAGAAGCTGCGCCCTCACCCTGGATAAGTGTGCCCTTGCTGCTGGACCCTGTGTAACCACTGCTGAAGAATGATGGAAGACCTGTGTGATCTTCTTGGTGACTAGGGTGTGTCTCTCAACATCGAAATCAACCAACTGGTGTCTTCCTCTTGGAATCCACTAAACTATCTCTCATCAATGACAAGTCATAATCTGCATAATAATGAATTAGGTCGCTGACCCTTCTCTTATAGCTTTCCTAAACCCTAATTCATTGCTGACTTCTAATTTTAGCTCGTCTGTTCTATTTTTAGCTCATAATGACTTAAAAGCGCTTTTAACCACTTTTTATCTTTTAACCTATTTTTATCTTTCTTTGTTTGAATATTGTGTGAAGCTACAACCATAACCACACATTGACTGTCACCTACAACCATGCATTTGAATGTTCAATTAATTGACTATATGGGGAATAGGTAGATGCATGTGGTTTATTAAGTGAGGTGTTGAACCTTCATATGTATGAACAGATTGATAACCATTTGAGTGCTAAGTTTGCACATTCCAATATACAGAGATATGCAAACAAAGGATGCCCCTTTCTATTTAGAATAGAGTATGTAATTGTTGGTTCCGTGAACGGGTAGAATTATAATTGTTTGCATGCAATAAACAAAGTTGGAATCTATTGGGAAGAATTAGAGTGCCATGCTTTTGAATTGTTGTAGGGTTTGTGAATGAACAAAGTTTTCATTCCAGAGAGTATATTATGCATTATTTGCTATAATCCATAAGAATAAGACCCTCAGAGAGGGTGAAGATTGTTAGCTTTTGGGGTTATTCCAAAAGTGTTTTCACCTTGCTTGAAGAGTGCTATGTCTCCTAGCCCCTTGGTGATGCTTCATTTACATATGGATGGCTCAATTTGGGTGGATGCTTGACCTTGGTTAGAGTGTTGGCATGGAGCCCTTGCCCAAGAGGTTGTTACCTTGATCGACATGATGACTAACCCATTGGGTGCACACAATGAGGAGATGGTTCCTCAACTAGGAGAGATACCTACCTAGGATGAGGAGCATTGGGCACTTGGAGGAGGGCACTTAACCCTTGGAGCTTGGGACCATGTGATATTTACCTTGGAGATTGGACACTTGATTTGAGGATGCTTGGGTTGAAGAGTATACTTCATGGAGGTTTGTGATGGACCCACACACATGTTGAGGAGGAGCATTGGACCTTAATGGCCACATTGGCATACATGAGAGTAGCAATGGGCACATGTGAGGACATGTGGTACACAGTTAGAGGAGTGCCTTGCATGAGGATACTTGGACAACGAACCACGGAAGAGAGAGCATTGGACTAATAGGTTGTTGGAGAGAGCACCATCTCGGCGAAGGGGTGTTGATCCCAAGGAGGATCATGCTTAGAGAGTGTTTCACTTTGGGGGTTGGATAAACCCTAGTTCGACACATGTACATCCTTGTATTGTAGAGCGATCCATGTGGGGTTGTCTTGTTGGTTACTTATATGGACACATGTCCTTATTTTATGTTAGTCTCGCTCACACACTTGTATATATATAAGGGAGGAGTGAACTTTTGTATTCATTATCATCATTGTACTCTTCTTTGTACTTGTCTTGAAGACATTAGGGTTCATGAGGAAACCCTAGGAGAAGATATGAAGTCTTGTAGGGATCAAGATGCTAGGGTTCATGAGGAAAATTTAGGAGAAGACAAGGAGAGAAAGAGAGACATCTTGGGCGTTCTTAGAGAGATGGCCCTTGTGGCTCTTGTTGTAGCACTTAAGCTTCTACCATAGTAGAAAAGATGGTTTTGGAGCCTTGTTCTTTCGGGATGTAAGGTTAGGGAAAGATCATGGGGAGATGAGCTTGATTGATGCCTTGCTTGGAAGAAGACTTGGTTCTTGTATTCTTGATGTTCCATGGAAGTCTTGGTGCTTGTGTTAATGCAAGAGTTGAAAAATTAGGGTTTAAGGACTCAAACCCTAGGATGGACATTTAAACATGGAGATTAGTGCTAGAGCTGTCTTGCCATGTACTTGTGTGATGCAACATGGCTAGGTTTTGGAATCGCCAAGGAAGACAATTCTGCTAGTGTGGAGAGCTTGTGTTATACAAGCTTGTTGAAGCCAAGGAGAACTTGTCATTGTTGATACTTGTTGTGGATTTTTGGTGGTGGCTAGGGTTTTCATGGTTTCCCTAGCTAGTGTTTTGGAGAGCTTGAAGATTGTACCAGCTTGTGATGAGCTGTGATTACGTACATGTACTTCATTTTATATATATATATATATATATATATGAAGTTTCCAGCTGTTCAAAATTGTGTAATTCCAGAAGACAAGAGAGAAGATTTACTGCTGTAAATCTGATGTAAATAAAGTGATTTCGGATCTGGTATATGCTTGGAAAAATGTGCCTGAAGTGCTGAAACTTTTTGGCATATGTTTGGTATTTTTTCTCGGGCTGCCAAGTGTGTTGGGTTGAAGTGAAGTGAAATATTGTCCGCTGTTTGTTGCTGTAAATTAATATTTCAAATCCACTAAAGTTCACAGGGATTAGATCCAGGAAACCTTTGGTGTAAGATAGAATTTCTGAATTTGCAATAAAAGTCATAAGGCAGAAATTTCTACAGTAGTATAATGAAGCACATCCCACACCTAGACATAAATTTCCACAATAATAAGTGTTGTATTGTTAATAAGAATAGAAAAAAGATGGTTTCTATGGGTGTGGAAGAACGAGGCTTATTCCAACTGATAGAAATTGATATTTCAGGATTGGTTCAGTAGAAAGATGGCTGTAATTAAATAAAAAACTCAGCTACAATTCCTAGGCTAGAGAGGTGTTAGCTGAGACAGATTGCGAGAAATGAAGACCTAGAAAATGTTGCTGCCGAAACAAGTCCAAATTAACAAAGAAGATAAGGCAAACGATATGTATACTATCATTATTTGCTGTAATTCATAAGAAGAATGTAATGTCCCCACTTTGGGACATCATCACAGTGCAGAGGGTTATGATGAGCAAAGTAGCCAGATGGAGGTTATAGCGAGTACAGGGGTTATTGAGAGGCATTGTGGGGTCCAGCTTGCATTGCTCATCATATTCCATCATTATGAGCCACTCCGCATAGGTTGGCTTTGGTTCCGTTGCATTTCGGCGATTTCCATGATTTTGACTATTTTGAGCTATAAATCAATGAAATTCACTGAAGAGGTCATTTTGGGTACATTATTTGGAGGAACCTCTCAATGTAATAGCTCATTGGAATCGGGAGGAGCAACACTATAGGATTGGATGGCTAGAAGTGACTTTTAGTGGCTAGGGAAGCCACAAGGAGAGATAAGGAGCTTTTCAGAGGTAAAAAGGTTAATTAATTAATTAAAGTGATTTAATTAATTAATTAAATA
>JZKD02S1104248.1:73500-88493 GCA_000966675.3 Picea glauca
ATTCTAGTTCCAGATCTACTCAGTTGCAGGGGGATTCTACATCAGTTTCATGTGCAGATAGAGAGAGGGCGCACCAGTTGAGGGTTTCCAGCAGGAGGGGCGCACCATCCTTGGATAGAAATTCGTTGTAGGAGATTGGCAGGGTTTTTGGAGATTCCATCACTTGGGTTCTTCTTGCAGGGTCTTCACCATCATTCCTAATGCTTTCTGAGAGAGTTTCATGGTTCAGATTATTTCTTAGAGTAGTGGGACGAATTGAAGAGAAGGAGGGCGTTTTTGAGATTAAGATCTAGTCAGTTTGGAGGAGTTACACTTCAGATCTGACCCTGAGACTTCACCTAGTTTCTTGCAGTGCCCCCAACTATATTTTTGGAGAGTTTCAGAGCATTTGGAGGCCTCCTTCATCAGGGTCGAATTATCTAGGGCTTCAGTCATCCAGTGGGGCGCACCATTCATTGGAGGAGTTCAGATTTACAGAGGTTGAGAGGGATTTTGGAGATTCGGGCACTTGGGTTGTTCTTACCATCACCCGATCTACTATTTGGCATCTTTCTGGAGGTGATTGGACATCTTTGGCACCAGGGCCGAATTGTTGAGGAGCTTCAGTTATCCAGCAGAGCGTGACATCTTCTAGCAGTGAGGGGTTTGGCACTTGGCATTGGTCTTCATCTCTTATCCAGCCTTTGGAGGCTTATTTTATATTGTCGGGAGCATTTTGTAGCAGCTCATACTTGTTATCTATTGTCTATCATCTTGGCCATCTGTTGAGCATTCCAGATCGACATCTCCATTGTAGCAGGTTCTTCTATTTTATGAATAAAGAAGATGTGTGATGTTTTGGCTTGTCTATCATATTGCATATGGTTGAGGTATGTTTCATGGTTGTCTATTCTTGTTATTTGCTGCATACACACATATAAACACAAGTAAACAATAGATCAACAAACTGTTTGACGAAATACCACAACCAAGAAAAAGTTTAAAAAGACACCAAAACAGTGATGATCCTTGCATAATGGCTTGGGATCATTACAAAGAACCTTAGGAAGGGTGGAGATGAAGTAATTAAACAAGATGGTGCTTCCTCAGAGAAGCAAACACGGAATTTTGATATGTTGGACTGCCAAGATGTGGAGGAAGTGAGTCCAGTGAACAAGCCAAATTTTGTGTCAATGGTGGAAAGGCTGACTATTCAGTCAACATTGGCTCTCATCTGGCTGGTGAGTCAATGGTCAGACGAAAGGATAGTGACATAAATTGTATTTCATCAGCCTTGCCAAGTACAGTTCATTTCCAGTGGTTGTTTTGAAGATCTTCTCTTGTAGACTACAAATGTCTGGCTTGTCCAAATCTTTTGTCTTTTTGTATTTTGAACAAGCATGTAAAATGACTATTATGGAAGGGTGTTAGAGATAATGATCATATTTAGAACTTAGATGTATTAGGACTTAGATATATAATAAAGTCTCACTAATAAATGATGTAATAATGGGACATTTAACGTGATAACTAATGTCGTGGTTAATTGATAGGTATTTGGGAGTCATGTAACGTACTCCTCTCCTACTATGCAGCAAGACATTGCCTCATTTAATGATATGAATGAATCTACTCTTTCTCATTCTAATGTGTAATCCTGTCCATGCTTGTGTATAAAACTAACTTGATACACTAGAGAGGGCATTTTCTTTTGTGCCATTTAATATTTTTGGTGATCCATGGAGATTAATATTATTTATTTATTCTTTCTTTTGTTTTATTTAGAATGTACATGCTTTCCTATCTTTTGATGCTCTCTACTTTGTCATTAATATGCATCCCATGGATACATATAACAAAAACCTAAGGTAAAGAACACACTTATATATGTAAAAATTAACAACAAGGATTTGAAATCGATGACAAATATAGTAGCTATCCAATGCATTGCACATTTGATAGTCTTTTTAAAAGAAATCGACATATTGAGTTTCTAGGTGCAGAGTCTCCATGAAGTTATGATAATCTGGTAAGTACAACAGTTGCATACCTGCTCATTTTGGCCTTCCTGTAACAAATTAATTCATGTATTAATGAGTGGAAAGATACGTGTGGTAGTTTAACAATGTATTCTACGGGATATGGATATGTGCTACTTGGGTTGGCACTGGCTGTGTGCATCTTTTGATACTGAAATTGCAAAGCTGTCATATGCACAGGTTTCCCTTTCTACAGTTGCTGAAAAGGAATTGATAGATACCGTTCACACAGGCAAGCATGGGAATGCTGTATACTTTTGGGCACGGATGGATAAAGATGTAGGACATAGTTCAAAAAGAAGTGCCCTACAACAGGAGGATTTCTGGTCATTTTGTGATGCCATTAATGCTGGGAATTGCAGGTAAATCAGAAACTATCAAAATATTTGGATAGGTTATACACATTTTTTGCAGTTTGTCTGTTTGTGTCTTAAGGTTTAAATACATAAGATCTGAATATACTGAAATTTAAATTGCTTGAATGCCTTCCACCAGAAGATAAACCAGACTAAGGGAAACTTTGTAATGCATGAAATTATTCTGACATCAACTAATGTTTAAATGGTATCTATGCTGCCTCATTCAGTTTCTGTTAGATGATTCTGTTAATTCCAAGTAACTTTGACTGACTTGTATGTTTTTGCTTCTATTCTTAATATAGGTAGGGACCCGCTTTAAGGAATTTTCAGATTTTAACTTAATTTATTGTAGAAGAGATTACATAGAATCCGATTAGTTAACAGTGTCTGCAAAGTGATCTAAGTTTACAGACGTCCTTAAATTTGCAATTTTACTCTGCAGTCTGTGAACGACTTTATTCAAGTCAAGTTTAATAAGGGTTGTTCTGCTCTATTGGATATTGTCAGAGAGTTTTTATTATGTATTTCTATCTAGAGAGAGGGAAGTAAATTTCAAAAACATGCTTTAAAAATGTGGTGACCTACTTAATGTTCTATAAAATGTAGTTGGATTCTAGTCAAATTTAGTATGACTTAAGAATATTTCTTAACGGATTGCAAGTGAAACCAGTATTTTTTTGGCTTGATTGCTATTTTAGTTTAGCCTAATTAATCTATCACTGCAAAATAGTCTGAATTCAATTAAAATTTGCTCAATCTTAAAGAGCTCAGGACCTCTATTTTAAGAGAGATTATATTGTTTTCCATTGATGACCAAAAACAATTGATCCAACTACTAAATACATAATTTAAATATTCAACTGCCACAAAGGAGATGCAATCGGTGTTCTAAAAAAAATATTTGAACTTAAGGTGATAGAAAACATCTAATCTAATTATCTGCGTGTTCTCACGGACCTCTATCTCCAAGTGAACTACATGAATTAACACTGCAGCAGTTACTGGCAACCTGTAAAGTTTTTGAACTATGTCTTACGCTATTTTAAGAAAATGAAAACATGTACAATATCTAGTCAAATTTAATTTAGCTTTTCTTAGCAGAAACCAGGGACAAGCAGGAGATAAATCATATAGTGTTTTTCTATATCTAGCTATTACTTAGAAGTGGTTTCATATGGGGCAGTGCAAAGTGGACCCCTTTTCTCAGCTTCCTTTCCTAATTTGTGATGCTAATGTAATGGAATGCGATCAGATAGATATAAGCAGAAAAATATTCTTCCTGGATAGATTTCCTCATTTTGCAAACTATCAAACCCGCAAATTTGGCTCATCCTTTCAAATGGAACTTTGCAGGGTTGTTTTCTCGGATGCATTCAAAAGAATGTACAACTTGCCTGCAAGTTGGAAGGGACTTCCACCGATGCCTGTTGATGGGGACTCCTGGTCTGTTTTGCATAGCTGGGCAATGCCAACATCATCATTTCTAGAGTTAGTTATGTTTGCAAGGTATGTGTAACTATGTTTGCAGTGCTAGGTATGTTACAGTGACAAATTTTAATTCTAGTTATAAACATGGGTTTTGGTGCCTTCTTGTCCTTGGTTGCAGAATGTTTGTTGATTCCTTGGATGCACAACATTATGAAGAGCATCATGATAATGGAACATGCTGCTTGAGCCTTTCGAAGGTGGAGGTATTTATTGAATAAACAGTATCTTTTTTCAATTGGCATTTTATATTTATAATCTGTCCAAGACATTGTGCATTGGTTCACTGGTGAAGTCGATAGAATATTAAGCAGTTCACCAAGGGCAGTTCTCTCTGTGGTCTACCCCCCTGAATGGTATGAGTATTGATGATTGTTTGGTCTTTATACCAGGGTCAGCACTGCTACTGTAGGGTTCTGGAGTTGCTTGTGAATGTGTGGGCATATCATAGTGCAAGAACAATGATTTATGTGAACCCAGAAACAGGTGTCATGCAAGAGCAACACAGGTTGGAGCGTCGGAGAGGTCATATGTGGTCAAAATGGTTTGATTTCAGTCTTTTAAAGTCCATGGATGAAGATCTGGCAGAGGAGGCAGATTATGAGCACCCTGCAAAAAGATGGCTCTGGCCTTCTACTGGAGAAATATTCTGGCAAGGGATTTATGAAAGAGAACAGAGTCATCGCCACCGCCTAAAAATATTGAAAAAGAGAAGATCCAGGGAGAAAGTGGAACGAATGCGAGGTAGATATAGGCAGAAGTCCATTGGAAAGTTTATTAAACCACCACCACCTAAGGATGTTGGCAACGGATCAGTGAAAACAGGGAATCCTGTGGCCTAGAACACTGAAATATTGACAATGATTTTTCCTGTCTTGCAAACATATGGACTGGATCCTGTCCTTAATTATTGTGCTAGTAACTCTACATGTCCAAACAAAGGAGTGAAGGGGTGATATCTTTCTGGGACTGTCCAATGTCCATCAATTAGACGCTTTACAGCCTTTGATGGCTCCCCGTTCTTTCATCAATTTGATTGTATACATGTGTGTAGCAGCATGCAAGTCTTTTCCCCAAGCAATTGTATTTTATTGTCTCGGACACGGGGAGTTTGTGACAACTTACAGGCAGAGCTACAAGTTTTTTTTATAGAATACCGTTGTGGGAGAGAGAATACTGTGTACAATGCAAAGAAACATGCATTATTGGGGCATTGCCACCATCTGTTGAAATTTCCTTTCTTGTTCCCGTCTGTTGAAAAAGGAAGGCTTGTATTTTAGCTCCTCACATGGAGACGATCCCAAAACAACATTTTGGGATTGAATTTTTTTTTCAGAGCGGGAATAAATGTGTTCAAATGAGTGAATTTACAGGAAGTATTGATCTCTGCTCTTTCCGAATGAAACTATGGTTTTCAAGTGGAGAATGAGCTCAAATTTCCACCATTTTTCTTTGTACTTTTGTTATCCTCAGATTTATTTATGATGACAGCTTGGCACAATTGGGTGTTGATACAATAGAGTAACGTAGTATTCCAGTCAAGCAAAGTGATCGGTAGATGGCCTGGTATTGGCTACTGCTTCAGTTCTTGGTGTTCAGATTGGCGTGCACAAGGTATCCACAAGATTCAAAACTGGGTCTCGACTCTCCTCATGGCATCTGCCCCCAACTCACCATTCAACCAAAGGGCGGTGGACCATTTTTCTTTGTACGGTTTATGGAGTTTCTGGGTCTCACGATTAAGCGAATTTTGGGGTTGTTGATTCCTGCTCCCCTCCACTCACTTTGTCAAATTAAATGGAAAAAACCTCTTGAAGGTCAGAGGACATTCCTCTCAACTTAGTTTATCAAATTAAATGGACAAAAAGGGCTAAGGTCGGAGGACATTTATAGGCTAGTGATATCTACTCTGCTATTTTTGGCACCAATGGGCGCTGATGCAGCAGACTAATCGGGTGCTTCTTTAGTGTCGGTGTTCAGATTGGCGGGCAAGAAAAACCAGGTCTCCTCATGGCAAGGCTCCAAACTTACCATTCAACCAATGGGCGGTGGACCTTAGATTTATAAATTATTGTAGGGTTTTTGACTAGACTGGAAATTAGGTATACTATTATCCATTGGTGGCAACATGCTTCCATGGAATTAAAATCTATCATGGAGAATGCTTCCATGGAATTAGGCATCTATCATGATGATGTGTATGGAAGATGGTTAGCACAATTTCCAAGTCCACAATAGAGTTGAATGATGAGTATGTAAGTCACCTTTGATTTGACTGGGTGAGTATAATGGATTTAGATTGATTTCTTATAATGTAAGTGTTGCTACCCAATGTGTCATCTGTAAGTGTTGACACCCAATTTGTCATCTAAAAAAAGAGAAGAAAAATAAAAGCAAATTCTTTCCCTTTTAATGAACCTTAGCAGAATAGAGATATACTTTACAATAAAAAAATAAAACAACTCAATATTAAAGCCCAATATTGTAGAGAAAATAAATAAATATTAAACCTCAATATTGTAGAGAAAAAACAACCCATTATTAGATCCCAATATTGTACCCCAATATTGTAGAGAAAACCCTTATTATAGGGTACCACCATCAATTATGTTTTATGGAAGGAATACTTTCTCAAGCTGTGATTGTTAAAGTACAAAACTTAACATGCCCATCAATGATATGTATCTGTATATATACTCTCTCAAAAATATTTTTAGAAGTCTAGGCTAACTAATTATTATATTTTATAAATTATTAGTCACCAACTACCTAGTGACCTTATTCAATAAGTATGGCCATATTACATTAATGATCTTCTTTAGATACAATACAAAGGATCATGCCAACACTATCACTTGTAAGCATCAATTCATCCTCACATAGGAAAAATATAAAAACATCGCCATTAGCATCTTAAATATAAGTACTGAGATTTAAATGACCATGAATGAACTGATTAGCAATAAATAAGTTAATATTTCTAGAAGTCTATGCTAACTAATTATTATATTTCATAAATTATTCAATAAGTATGGCCATATTACATTAATGATCTTCCTTAGATACAATACAAAGAATCATGCCAACACTATCACTTGTAAGCATCAATTCATCCTCACATAGGAAAAATATAAAAACATCACAATTAGCATCTTAAATATAAGTACTAAGATTTAAATGACAATGAATGAACCTATTAGCAATAAATAAGTTATTAATCTTCACATACCATGTTGTAAGGGTATATCTCAACCCATAAAAAGATTTCTTCAATTACTTAAAAACACATGAAGTGTCAATGTCATCAATCTAAGAGGTTGTTACATATAAATCTCTCATGAAAATCTCCATTAAAAGAGACACTTCACATCCATTTGATGAACCTCACTATAATCAACAAAGATGAGATTTTAACTTTTGTGCTCCAATTTCATCATCTTCTCACCTAAAATCTGGGTCTAAGCATCACATCAAACCTTGAAGTGAACAATAGTCATCTTGCAGCCACTCCAAGCCTCTTTAGGTGTCACAATATTAAGTTTTTCAAAATGTAACATGAACAACTCACTTCCTCATCCAAAATTTTAAAGTCCATCCACTTAGTATGGATCATGCACCTAACCATCTCAACAAGAGTTCTATTTTTGACAATGCTATTATGTTGAGGTGTAAGGAACAATGCAATGACAAGAAATGTTGAACTTCGTGAAAAAACTTGAAACACATTATTAACATATTCTCCACCATTAACAAGAGAAGAGTTTCAATAGATTGTGCTTGCTGATTTTTAGCAAGACTCCTAAACTTCTTAAATTTATTTAGAACTTTACTTCTCTGTGTAGGATAAGATACCCAAATACCCAAATATGCATAGAAAAATCATCAATGAAGGTCATGTATTTTGCACTTGTAGGGAAAAAGGTAATTGAATGTAATCAATTGCCATTGTTTCCCTATTGATTTTTCATTGTTATACAATGCACATCCAATGTTATACAATTTTCCTATAAAGCCATTCATTTTACATCATTGAGTAGCCAACTTAGGCAATGCACATGCCAATATGGAGCTTGCCTAGTAACACGGTGATAAGGTCATTACTAGTACACACTTCCCTAGTCATTCTTAAGGAAAGTTCAAGTCTCAATCTCTTAGTTGCACAATTCCCTACTAAATGAGTGTAAGAGGAAGTTGTACAATACATTGTTATATATATATGTTGAATCGATGAAGAACTTGTTTAAGTGTATCAAAATTAGAAAAACATTTCAATTCTATCTTCCTTGTGTGATGTACAATGAGTCTAATTCCATCACCAAACATTCTGAATTGGTCTCCCCGTTTTAACTTTTAATATTAAAATTTGAGTTGATAAAAGTAAAATATAAAGGTAAATGCAAATATACTTATTGTTAGTTTTTGGGGTAGCTCGGACATGTACTTCTGCATTGGCGGTGTTTAACACATGGAAGTGTCTGAGTAACACTCTCTAGATAGTAACTTTATAAAGTGCCTTTTGTATTTAATGACTTAAAGTGATTTTTTTATAAAGTTGAGTGACTTAAGTGATTTAAGTCATCTCAATGAGATATTAAGTTACGACTGTTGATATCATAGGGGCAAGATCTAATCTTGACTGTTGGAGATCCAGGGTTAGGGTTTTAGTCATTAAAAGATTATAAAAATAGATCCAAGGAGAGTGAGAGGCATAAAATGGGTGCATAGGAGCAAGAGGGAGTCTTGCTCATGTATTTGTGATTGAGTGAGCATGACTGAGGAAGTTTGCAAAGGGGCAAAAATAAGATAACAACCAAGTGGGCTAGGCTTAAGGGTTTTTTCCAGGGATGTTTACATGAAATCTCTTGTGCAATGTGTGTTTGGTTTCTGTTTTAATGCTTCCGCTATTTATCGTTGAGTAACCTAGATATGCAGTTAATTAAATAAATCGATTTTATTTTGAGTTAACTGTCATGGTGCTAGGATAGAGAATTCAACATGGTATCAGAACTTTGACTTTGACGAGGAAACTAGTTTTGCATTGATCGAGATTATTCAATGGAGAAGTTTATCTGTTATGGGAATATTTTTTATTTTGTTTTTTCTGCAGGGGTTGCTGAGGGTAATTTTTTTTCTTTTTATTCTACGGTATGGTCACCATACAACGTACGGATCCGTACGAATGCGTAGAAGCAGTGGTAGTCCACGGAGAGAGGTGTGGGCTGAGGAAGCTGCATGAAGCATCAAGAGCGACAATTGTGGTGTTGATAGTGGTTGAAGGAGATGAGATCGAGCGTGGGTTGTTGCAAGGGAGATGTTGGATGAGTAAGTAGTCGACAACAACAACAGTGGTGGAGACGACTGGGAAAGCCGCCGCGTTGAGCAACCAACACCATGCAAAGAGGCGACGAAGGGAAATGACTAGTCAATGAGTGTGTGGAAGAACTGACAGACATGAGCTGTAGTCGCCACTGCAGCTGCAAAAGGTACCAAGGACGTCATACATGTTGATGATTGCAGCTTCATGAGACATTCTCTAGATCGTACTCCTTTGGACTGAGTTGAGATGATCTGTGAGAACGCCCATGTGATGGATGAGTCATACTCCTCTGGACTGAGTTGATATGACGTGTGTGGTCTCTTGTCGTGCTCCTCTGGATTGAGTTGAGATGACTTGAGATGGTCTCTTATCAGACTCCTATGGACTTAGTTGAGTCGATTTGAGATGGCTCTCCAGATTGTACTCCTATGGATTTAGTTGAGTTAATCTGTTGAGAGTGACGTCCCCGTGGTTGAGCAGATGTGGACTTGTCCCTAGTGGCAGAGCACTAGAGGATGTGTGGGAGATCCCTTGCTATATTGTCTAAGAATAAGATTATTGTGAAACCCTAATTTTGTATGGTGAAGGGTACAAGTCGGCCCCACCATGTAAAGATAATTAATGTTGTGTAAAAGATTAATTATATTATTGAGTTGTAGGCCCTATTGTGCCAATAGACACATCTATTAATGAGTTAGTTTATGTATTTATAGGAGATATACATCCCCATTGTGGATCGTATCTCATTCTCATAACACACATTGTAGAGATCTAAAATTTGGTGCACACTTCTCTTAGGCGCTAGCTTTATTGGTCATAGAGCACCCTCTTGTGTGCACTAGGGTTTGTGGTGAAAGGATGATCTTCTCTTGACTCTATAGCAAATGATTGCTAGATTTTTCCCTTGTTTGAGAAGGGTTTTCCCAGGATAACTTCTTGTGTCTTGTGCATAGTTATTCTTCTTGTGATCTTGGTTACTGCATCTATTGTATATTGTATTGCTGCATTGTCTATGGTTCAAGTTCATGCTAAATTGAAAAAAAACTACATGTGCTTGAGCTAAGCATTAAAAATTCAACAAGACACACGTAGATACAACGAACCGTGAGCAACTGGAACAGTCGTCGGGTTGTAGGAAGGTCGTGACTGCAACAGAAAGAAAGGTTGACGCTGAGAAGACGATGGAGTAAGCCGTAGGTAGAGTGCGGACGTGGGGATGAGTGTAGCGGCATAGGAGTGTTGCGCGTGGAAGAGCCGACGACTCAACTGCCAGCCAACTGACTACCAGAAGATCGAGGACGTAGTGAATAGAATTCACGTGGGCTGCGACAACGACACACAATGATAAATCCGCGGGCTAGAACTGTAGGTGATGATGGCAAGAGGAGAAACAAGAAGCCGCCAAGTGCGGGCCGGGGGTGAGACTGCCAAAAAAAAAGAGTAGGAGCCGCCACAAGGAGCTTTGGCGGCTGAGCAGTCTCGTGGGAAGTAAGCCATGAAGAGTGTGGGTGTGGAGTGAGGAATCAGACCCAAAAGAAAACCAATGAACAAGAAGCTAATGCGGGTGGCAGCTGGAGATGTCGAAAAATTGTCTGGATGAGGAAAAGTGATAACTGGGTTAGATGCCAGAGGAGAAACCCACTAGCGAAGTTAGAACCGCCAACATCCAAGGAAAAATGACCCTGGTTTGTGTGGTTACAACCACAGGCAAGCGAGGACACCAACAGGCCGCAAAGAGTTGCAAGGAGCCGTGGGCAGACCCAACGGGGGTCGGGCAATCAGCCGGGAAGCGGGCAGAGCTGTCGGGAAGCCCAGGAGACCTCGGGTAGCCCTAAAATTGTCTTGGCAATGTGAAACGAGCAGACAGCCTGGGCAANAGATGCCAGAGGAGAAACCCACTAGCGAAGTTAGAACCGCCAACATCCAAGAAAAAATGACCCTGGTTTGTGTGGTTACAACCACAGGCAAGCGAGGACACCAACAGGCCGCAAAGAGTTGCAAGGAGCCGTGGGCAGACCCAATGGGGGTCGGGCAATCAGCCGGGAAGCGGGCAGAGCTGTCGGGAAGCCCAGGAGACCTCGGGTAGCCCTAAAATTGTCTTGGCAATGTGAAACGAGCAGACAGCCTGGGCAACAGGTTGGTAGAGTCGAGAAATGCCTAATAGGACTTGGGCAGCTGCATAAGTCACCGGGTAGGTGTTCGAGCAACGGGCAACATGTTCGAGCACCAGGAAGCAGGTCCGGTCAGCCACAGACATGTGTCCAGGCAATGGGCAGTGACTCCAGGTAGTGGGCAATGTGTCCGGGCAGTGATACACGGGTGTTGGATAATGGATCATCTCGCCATATGACGGGAATGAGCTTGATGTTCCTTAGTGTTTCAGAGACAAGCTCAAACTGCCATGTGAAGAGTGGGGTGCGCACCAGACATGCAGTGAAGGGGGTTGGATGCGTTAGATTTTAGCTAGAGTTAGGTGGTTCTCTGGAGGTGGATGAAGTGATGSTTGTACCAGAGCTGAGGGTTAATTTTCTCTTTGTGTTAGAATTGGAGGATATGAGATATGTAGTGATGTTTGAGGATGGACAGGTACTTATACGTTTAGAGGTAGCAGATACCCARGATGCACCAGTGAGGCTTGGCATCAGGGAGGGTATGATGTACAGGGTGYTGAGACAACTTGTAGTAGGGTCCAAGGGGATCTTGGATCGTAGATTATATCAGAGTGAAATAGAGGT
The DNA here is from genome assembly GCA_000966675.3 of Picea glauca. NCBI lineage: Eukaryota > Viridiplantae > Streptophyta > Pinopsida > Pinales > Pinaceae > Picea > Picea glauca. Next base: position 85,415 of record JZKD02S1104248.1, read on the forward strand.
AGTAGGAGGGTCTTCCAGTTTAGAGGGAGCAACTACAACAACATATTTGATGGGGCCAAAGATTGATCTAGGAGGAGGTTCTTCCATAAGTACCTCCTTGCCAAGAGGGAGTGTTAGTTTTTGGGGTAGCTCGGACAGGTACTTCTGCATTGGAAGTGCCTAACATGTGGAAGTATCTGAGTGACACTTTCTAGATAATATCTTTATAAAGTGTTTTTATAAAGTGGTTTTTATATTTAATGACTTAAAGTGATTTTTTTATAAAGTTGAGTGACTTAAGTTATTTAAGTCATCTCAACGATAGACTAAGTGACAACTGTTGATCTCATAGGGGCAAGATCTAATACTGACCATTGGAGATCTAGGGTTAGGGATTTAGTCATTAGGATATTATAAAAGGGGATTTAAGGAGAGTGAGAGGCACACAATGGGTGCATAGGAGCAAGAGGGTGTCTCGCTCATCTACCTATGACTGAGTGGGTAGGGTTGAAGAAGTTTGCAAAGGGGCAACACATAGATAGTAGCCAAGTGGGCTAGGATATTGCTGCATTGTAATTCCTCTGATGGACCATTATCCTAGGACGAGAGCCCAATATTTTATTTAATAAAATCAAACTCAGAAGTGGCTTTTCCGCAAGGGTTTTTCTAGGGGTGTTTACTCGAAACCTCTTGAGCAATGTGTGTTTGTTTTATGTTTTAATGCTTTCGCTATTTATCATTGAGTAATCTAGCTGTGCAATTAATTAAATAAAACGATTTTATTTTTAGTTAACTATCACGTTGCTAGGTTAGAGAATTAAACACTTATGTCCAATTTCTACAAGGTATTTTATCCAAACGGCCATAACTTGAGAATCCGACTGTGCAATGATGGAAACGACGGTGACAATGGCTTTCACAACGATGAATACAACTTGGTGAAGTCGACAACAATGACTAGATCACTGCAACTTGGTTGTCTAACTTGATAGATTTTGTGTAGACAAAGTCAATTAACTATTTTTTGGGCTTGTTTAAGTGAAAAACAACCCAAATTGAAAAAAAAAAGGTTCTTTGATTTGGTTTATCATGTTTCTTACACATAGCTATGAAAGCTCAAACACCCATTACAAACAAAGTTCTAACATAATTTTTAATAGAATCTAATTTAATCTTAGAAAATGTCTCATGGTCTTCAATCAACTCTCATTTCTGATTTGAAAGACATATACAAACATAACACTAGTTTGTAGAGTCTAAATATAACTTAATATTAGTCTTGAACTAAGAATTTCCAAGAACAACCCCAGGGGTTTATAGGTTTCATTCCACTTAAATAGTGATTTTCAAAAAGTGATAATGTTTGTGTTAGACCTTTAAATATCTAATTGGATTTTTAAAGTTTGGTGTTATAGACAAACTTAAAATCCATTTTTATGTTGACGATTACAGCTTCGTGAGACATCCTCCATGACACAGACTAAGTGAGTCGACCTGTGAGAGAGCCCATGTGTTGGGTGTGCCCATGAGATGGGTGTGTCATTCCTCTCTAGATTGAGATGAGATGATGTGTTCCCCTGTGTGGGGTGAGGATTCCCATAAGATGGGTGTGTCGTTCCTCTTTGGATTGAGATGAAATGATGTGTACCCCTGTGTGGGGTGAAGGTGCCCATGTGATGGGTGTGCGTTAGACTCTGGATTGAGTTGTTATGACGTGTGGTCTCCTGCCTTGTGGACTCAGTTGAGTCAGGCTTGAGATGGTACTCCAAATGATTCTCCCATGGACTCAGTGAGATAGAGATCTGTTGAGTAGGGCATCCCTGTGGCTGAGCATAGGTGGACATGCCCTGGTGGTTGAGCACTAGTGGATGTGTGAGATCCCTTGCTATATTGTCTGAGAGTAAGATTTAACTGTAACCCTAATTGTGATGTAAAGGGTATATGTCGGCTCCACCATATGTGAACGATAATTTTTTTTTTTTGTAAGTAAGTTTTTTTTTGTATTATATATAAAAAACCTTCTGAAGTTCAAGATCCAGAGTACATAGCTGAGTCAAGCGGTTGTAATTGCTGAACTGCTCCATAAGGAGAAACCAGTTCAGCCAACCATATTAATCTAGTTACAAAATTACTAACATTCCTGATAAAACTAGACAAATTAACTACCCTTAGAGCCACTAGAGCTAAAGTAGGGAACCAGCTGAGTGTAATCTGGCACATACTCTGGCAGGAGGACTGGCCAGGGTTCTTCAATGACAGGTGTCCCACCGCTGAGCGTCCATTGCATGTCCGTGGCGCCATCAACCTTGTCCACATCCGCTTCCAACTTTGCATTTGCCACCGAGGTAGGCTGCAGGAGTCTAGGGCTGTTTTCGTCCACCGCTGCTGCCGTGACTGGGTCGGCTTCATCATGTTCATTGCCTGCCGGGGTCTCCAAGCTCACAGTGTCTGTCAGAGGCGTAGGCATATTTGTTTTCTCCTCAGACTGCAGGCTCCCCTCTGTATCCTCGTGCTGATGGCTGCCCGCGTGATCGCTGAGAGAAGCATCACTGGTGTCTTCCGGGGAGGCTTCGGGGGGATTGGCGAGGAGCTGAAGCAGGACGGTCAGCCTCCCCTCCAGTTGTTGAACCCGAAAATGGAGATCGTTCACTCCGTCGCGAAGCTCAAAGACAAGGTCATGTAGAATGGCATATTGTCCACGCGAAAGGTCTGGGCATGGCATGCTTGTTTGGCTGCGACGCCCATGAGCAGGCGCAAAGGGAGGAGGGGTGTGCTGGGCAGTGGAGGAACACCAGGTATTAAAAACATCAATGATAGCCAAACCCTCAAGAGCCTGGGTGGATGAACCGGAGGGCGAGGTGGAAGTGCGGGGCCGCCGGGGGTGCCAGGGAGAGCCTCGCCGTGGGCGCATTCTCTGTCGCGGCATGGTGTGAGTTGGCTGCTGTAGGGAGTCTACAGAGCCAGGGTGAAGGGCAAGGAGCAACAAAGAAACCATACAAACTGCTGAACCAGAATCAGAGTGAAACTGCCGAGCCATAACATAAGAGGGAGAACGCATTGTGCAATCCATAAGGGTGGTCGAGGGAGTGTAAGTTAATGC
>JZKD02S1104248.1:104822-122578 GCA_000966675.3 Picea glauca
GGATCTCATGGACGCATCAAAGTTTCGACAATGTCGAAGATCTTGACGACAAAATTCTCGGAGCTTCAAAAACCCTAGTTTCTGAAGTATACACAGGCTCTCTGTGTATAGGGTGCGTATACATTGAAGGTATACGTGGGCTGACTATGTACAAGGAGCGTATAGTGGATAAAATCATGGATATTTGTGTTTGAGATGGTGCCAAGCTCTTGGATGATGAGGCAGATTCCAGATCTTCATTCTATGGGATCAGATATATCACTGAGACACTAGTATGGTTACATTATTGTATTGATGGATACTATTGTTTGATGTGTTGTGAATGCTTAGGGAATTATTGGTATGACTTCTATGATATGGTTCAGTTTGGATGATTTGGTTGATGGAGTGATCAATACTCTTGTGATTCAGTGGTGACATGATTGCTATGGTATACTAGTTGTTTATACATGATTGAGATAACATTCATATTGATTTGTTGTGGAGCATGAGCAAGCTATTGGAGAGCTTGGATGTGTTGTGACTAGCTGGTGGTCAGATTGGACAATCAGAGATAGAAGATAGTGATATATTGATTGCAGATAATATGAGTTGATCTTGAAGGACAAACCCTAACAACTCAAAAGGTATACGCAGGTTGTTGTATACACTGGGCGCGTGCATATGCAGGCTGTAGTGAGCCACGACGCGTGCACACACTGGATGCACTACTGACAGGTCGCGTACATGTTGATAGATTGATATCTGTTGAGGATTGTTGCCTCATCTCAGTTGGTGCTGAGGGTGTAAGCTGAGTCTTGCATTATAGAGATGGTGCTCTTGTAGAGCTGTACTCTATTTAGTTGTTGCTGGAAAACCCCCGGATTGTTGTCCATAATAAAAAGAAAAATTATACATACATATTGTGTTCTTTGTGTTCCTTATGGTGATGACTTGTTGATGATATATTGCTGATATGTGTTCACATCTAATTGGTTATAAATGACAACAATGAGTAATGAGTAAAAGTTGAATGCTAACTAATGAGTTTTGTGTAAGAGGGAAGTCTTGGGAAAAATAGTCCCACACTCATTCACCCCCCCTCTAAGTGTGGTAGGTGTGTCGAACACCCCAGACCCTCAAATTAATTGGTTACATTAAAAATCATAAATTTATCATCCTTGTGGATAGTGGTAGCACCCATAATTTTATTCATCGTCGTATTGCCCAAGAAGTCAATTATTACATCCGTGCTGTCAACAATTTTCAAATCATGATTGCCAATGGAGGTTCCATGAAATGTGGGAGACGTTGTGAAAATGTGTGGCTCCAAATTGGTCAGTATCATATGAAATCTCATATGTTTGCTATAGACATGGGTGGTTGTGACATTGTTCTTGGTGCCAAATGGTTACCCACTCTCGACCCCATTCTCATGGATTTTAAGGACTTAACCATGCAATACAAATAGGAAGGAAAAAAATATAAGTTCCAAGGAATCACAACAGGATCCCATGAGATCATCAGTTCCCATCACATGGAAAAGCTCCTAAAAATGGGTCATTCTGGAAGTATTTCCCAACTCCACTCCATTCAAGCTGTTGAGACACCCTATGTGCATCCCGAATTCCAATCTATCCTCTCCCGCCACAAAGTTGTTTTATCCACTCCCAAAGAACTTCCCCCTTCCCATGGAGTCCATGATCATTCCATCCCTCTCATACCAGGTAGTCTTCCTCCCAATGTTCACCCTTATCATCATCTCTTTGCCCAAAAGAATGAAATTGAGAAAATTGTTCATGAATTGCTAGAAGCGGGTGTTATTTATCCTAGTACCAACCCCTATTCTTCCCATGTGGTCATGGTACTTAAGAAAGAAGGTACTTGGTGCATGTGTCCTGATTTTCATGCCCTCAACAAACTCACAATCAAAAACAAATTCCCCATTCATGTCATTGATGACCTCTTGGATGAATTGAGTGGTTCTCAGTACTTCACCAAACTTGATCTACGTTCTGGCTACCACTAGATCCGTATGAAATAAGAATACATTCCCAATACTGTATTTCAAACTCATGAAGGTCACTATGAGTTCTTGGTAATTCCCTTTTGCCTGTGTAATGCTCCTTTCACTTTCCAAAGTCTTATGAATAATGTCTTTCGTCCTTTTCTTCATCATTTTGTCTTAGTTTTCTTTGATGATATTATCATCTATAGTAAAACTTGGACATCCCATCTCACCCATGTGGATCAAGTTCTCCATCTACTCTCTAAGCACCAAATTTTCCTCAAACAATCTAAATGTGCATTTAGAGCCTCAGAAGTGGAGTACCTGGATCATATTGTCGGCAAGGATGGTGTACAGGTGGATCCTAATAAAATTGAAGCTATGTAGGATTGGCCTCGCACTAAAACTCTTAAGAGATTGCGTGATTTTCTGGGTTTAACAGGATATTATCGGAATTTTTTTCGAAATTATGGAAAAATTGCAGCTCCTCTCACTGCTCTCCTTAAAAAGAATGCTTTCACTTGGACTCCAACTGTTGATCACTCCTTCCAATATTTGAAAGATGCTATGTGATCGACCCTCGTCCTAGCACTTTTAGACTTCACAAAGACTTCCGTACTGGAATGTGAAGCTTCAGGGAAAGGAATTGGGGCCGTCCTCATGCAAGATGGTAGGCCTTTGGCCTTCACTAGCAAACAAATTGTTGAGAGATATTTGGGCCAATCCATTTATGAAAAGGAAATGTTAGCTATTTTGCATGCTGTGGATCTCTGACATCCTTATTTATTGGGACAACACTTCCAAATTAAAACTGATCATCAGATTCTCAAGTATTTTATGGAACAACAAATTTCATCACCGAAGCAACAAAAATGGGTGACCAAGCTATTTGGATATGATTATGAGATCATTTACAAGAAGGGAAAGGACAATGTAGTTGTAGACACTCTTTCCTATAAGTATGAAGAAGACATGTCCATTTTCTCCCTCTCCTTCATTGTACCAGATTGGTTCCAAGATTTTTGTTAGGAATGGCTGCAAGACCCAAAAATTTCTAGCATGATCCACCAATTGCAACACAATTCTCCAGCTTCTCCAGGGTACTCTTGGCACAATGAAGAGCTTCTCTACAAAGGCCGTTTGTATTTAAGCAAACAATCATAACTTAAATCCATGATGCTTTCTGAACTTCATGCTTCCCCCACAGTTAGGCATTCAGGGTTTACCAAAACCTATGAATGGGCCAAACCAATTTGTAGTGAGACTAGAGATAAGTGTCCATCGTGGTAAAATTATGTGTGATCAATGTGAACCTCTCTATTATTATTTAGAAGAAATACATGAGGATTTACGTGAGACTCCACATGAACAATCAAGAGAAAACTAAAGGAAATTGATGTAGGAGAGTGATAGAAAACTAAAGGAAATTGATGTAGGAGCGTGATAGAAAACCCATAGGTCCACTTAGAATATACTTTGTGTGGTGTCCTGATTGGCAGTCTCAGACCTCTAGCAAAATGGTGCAAACAACCAGATTTAAATCCCTCTTATCCCTTACTTAAAACTCTTCACTTAACCAACTTAATTCTCATCAGTTAACACTATAGTTAATCGACCAATGGGTCACTGGGACCACCAATATTAAGACCTGTCACCACCACCGGGCTCGCTTAACCGACCATCGGGCCACCGGGCCACCGGACCATGGACCCTTGGAAACTTTAACAATGCATCTTTAGAAGTTTACATAGGTTCGGTTTAACCAATCACTAGGCACCATGAACACTCCTCCAAACATCCTTTGAGATCGAGAGTTCAGTTCGATTTAACTAGCCACCAGACACTGGGAATAGTCTTCAACCATCTCACACAATCGAGAGTTTGGTCTAGTTTCATCGGCCACCGACCATCGAGATTTATCTAGAATCACATTCACTCACAATTAATTTATGTTCTGGTTGTTCTCGTTTTTATTGCATCCACCCAGATTCCGACTCACTTCCACGTCGATTTTTCACCATCAAGGTCTTCTCACTAGCTAAATATTTACACAAAATTTCGCGAATAAAAACTAGGGATTTCTTGATTTATGTGATCCAAATATCTTCAATAATAATACTCATAAGTTTGAATTGAATTGCCCCTAGTGTAGAGTTCTAATTCGCTCCAGAATTAAGTGTTTAAGGCACTCTACTCTCAGACTAATCGATTTATTTCCAGATCGAGACCCAAATCATGATTTGGGAACACCCTATTTTAGAAACCCAAGATTAATAAGCATATCCTCAATCTATTTCAAGGTTCATAAGAACTTGTTGAGATCAATTCCCACTTTTGAAATTTCCCTCCCCTTTCGCTTTTCCCAACTTATTTTTTCCATTTCTTTTCCCTCTTCTATACCTACCCTCATTCCCCTTTTCTTTTATCCCTTCTCTTTCCCCTTTCTAGTTACCATACTTAGTCGTATTTCAAAAACTCAACGGGTTCACGAGTTGGCGGACTCACGGGTCTTCACCTCCATCCATGTTACTATATCATGAGTCTGACCAACCACCTTGTTATAATATACTTAACCATGCTTGCAACTGCGTGTTCATGGGTTCAAGCTTTCATCTTCCAAATTCCGCAGTTGCCATTTTTCCCCCAAACACCCGTGATCTACATTATGACCATCAGACTTGTCATGGGTACCTAGCTCCTAAGTACCTCATTTCTCTTATATCCAAGTTTGACCGACCGCTGTGCAAGACTTAGCCCATTTTCAACCATTCACAACTGCGGGTTGGTGGGTTAACACAAAGGTCCCAAATTCAAATTGCTCTTGTCCTTCCCCGCCCTCTTCGTGCTTTTCCCAATATGCATTTAGTATGGTTTAATGCTAATAAATGATCATCTAGGTTCCATAAAGATCGTCATTAATTAGTAAAGGGCTCAAGGATATTTTCCATCAAATTACATTAAAACACAATTTGCCAAGGGTTATATTATTGTTATATCTCAGAAATCTTTCATTTCAAGTTATTATCCAATTGAAAGAACACTCTCTTCAACTTATGGCAGCAGTGGTCAGACATTAGTTCTGTGGCGATACTTTGAAATTTTTTGGTCGTGAAGACCAGAACTTTCAGTGGTCCAGAGCATACTTGTATTATTCATCTCCTCCTACACAAAAAAATATAATCTGGAATTTCGGAATTGCTTGCGTAGGGTGTGTCCCTGAGGTATTCAATTGCAAAGAACTATTTGCACAGTGCATTGAGAAATATGTACCGAGTCAACGAATCATAGAACTCCAAGATCATTCCCCCATCTCTCTTTCACCGTAAGTGTTTCGTAAGATGTTGAATCTCCCTAAACCAACACTTACCTTTGAAGGAGAGGATTGCAAATATTTTATAAAAAAACATGACAATGGCCTAGACCTCTTGCTTGAGTTCTTGGAGAATCCCACGACTGTCCCATAAGACATAACTAGGATTCAGGTCGACTCGTTAAAAAACCCCTTACAGGAAATCGCTTGGTTTTTTACCAGGCTGACATTTCAAGAAATCACCGCCACCATTTCCCGCATGATTCTTTATATTTTATATTTTAAAGTTAAAGATAAATCTATCTTCGATTGGGGAAAACTAATTTCCATTGAAATCTCCTCCCAATTGTCACATTACAAAAGGGAAAAAAAATTCTTTATGTCTTCTTATTTGGTGTTTGCAATAGTATATTGCTGTCAATTTCCAAAATTTACTATCTGTAAGAGGGCGAACTGTGAAATTAATCCAGTCACTTTCTGGTATCAAGCATTGTGGAGACACAATAATTCTTTTCATTTTTACGAAGTTTACAATGATTTCGTTTCAGTTTTCAAAGGACTATTTTTTGGTAAAAATACCCCTAGGATATCTGACCAAGAAAATAAATTCTTGGAGAAAAAGGGGACGTTAGAGTAGATGGAAAATCACAGTGTTATCAGGATCTTCTATTCCAAGGAAAATCCCTCTTTTCTTCCATACCATGTATATGATAAAATGTTTATTATAGAAGTGGAAAGGCAATATAATTTCTGGCTGCACTTTTTCCACGAGAAATGGAAAAATCAATTCATACTCTTGCCTTGGAAAATTGGAGACTTCATATTCAGGAATATAAACAAAATTGATGAGTTTACGAATCACTTCCACAATGTAAATCTGAAGTATGTTGAAAATATAAAGGGGTTTGACCCTAATATAATTTTCATGGAACGTATGTTGTCAATAGGATTCAACAACTCATTCATTCATACTATTTTGAGTGAAGAAGAAGATAATAACTTAGGTGCTCCTACTCACAATGCTGGTGACTTGGAAACAATACTTAGTACTAATGAGTTTTACAAGTAGAAAGGAAAGGGTCCTAGTGAGAAGAGCGCCCAATCACCAGTTGTTACTCCTAAAACTACCACATCTCGGAGCAATGCTCCAACCACCCACCCAAATAGGAAAGTTACCAACAATGGCTCAAGTGATGAAGGAGAAAAGAACCCCCCGCGGTAAAAATTGAGAGCTCACACAAGCTCCCTCTGAGAAAGAGGAGGAAGAATGTTGTGCAAGAAGAAGAATACCATCGCATAGAAAATGACATCAACAACTTCTCTCTTGAATACATGGAGCTCGAGGCAGACATCGAGAAAATGTTTCCCACCATTGATCAACCAGGAAATCTGGCCCACCAAAATTCATCATTAGATATCATTGAGAATGAGACCTTCAATGAAGAAGACTCATTCACTTTCCAGAGCGTTATCTTTGATAAGGAATATAAGAAATTGATTATTGAAAAAAGTGATAAAAAATAAGAAAGAAAAATCTCGTTAAGAGGTTGACCTAAAAGATATGAGATTCTCCAAAATATCTATAATTCACAAAGCAACCATGGATGCTATGGATGATTCCATTGGTGGTTTAGAAGCAGAAACACAAAGTTGAAATAAATGATCAAGGAAATGGGAGATGCCTTAATGCCTCTTCCACTTATTGCTAGTCCCTTGTCAATAGTCAGACCCACCACACCCACTGTCAAATTGAAAGGATCTTCAAGCCTACCTACATCTTCCAGGAGTTATGTAGAAAGAAATAATAAAAAGAGAATGGCATTGATCACAGAGGCATGGGAAGTTTCGAAAAAAAATGTTTCTTTTGGCTCGAGGGGGCATGCCTTCCATGAATATTTGCAAGTTGACCTGAAAAACGAAGAAGGTTTTTACATTGATGATGTATTACCCTTTGGAAGTAAAGTCTCTAACATGACATAACTAATGAGAAGATAGGTGGATCTTCCCTCCCTAAGTCGAATAAAATAGTTGAACGTGTGCTAGAAGGAAAAAAATAAAAATTTGAATAATATTGTTCAAGCATGCAGCCAAGCTATATATCAAAGAGGGAATAATTGTTCAAGAGGCTCACAGAGATAGACCTAGATGGAGGTACTAACGAAGTACAATACCCCAAATTAATTATCAACTCAATGTTCCTAACAAAGCAACAATTTGATGAACAAGTTGAGATATTTAAAGGGTTATCAGTTGAAAAGTTTTATGGTATACTTGAATATGATGAAGATGACATAGACAATTGGCTAGTCGACTATTCTGTGAAGAATCAGGATATTGAGGAAGGAATACATGGTATTTCTCTTTATTTGAGAGACTTGGATGGAGAGGTATTCAACATCAAAATCCCTCATGAGATAAATGTGGCACCAATGAAAAATTATATTGAAGAATGGTTCAAGAAAGCAATCGATAAATTGTCCAACGAGAGGCAAGAAACAATTGAGATGGTTCCCGTAACCATTAATGAAGAAAATAAAATGACACCAGCAATCAAGTGAACACACGAGAGACCATCATAGTAAGTTTATGCCAATCACATATTTCTTTCTTTATCAGTTCCTTCATCCAATTACTCCGCTTATTTGACTAGAAAGGTTTAATCGAAGTCTGATAATTGGTCTTTTTCTTCTTTCGAGGTCTTGTTGTTCTTTTACCGCCCATCCTCCTCCTTCTACAAGATTAATTATTATTTTTATTTGGTTTATGGTCCATGAGAGCCCCAATCCCAGTCCTTAGGACAAACACATTTTAAATTTCAAAGAATATGTAACAAACTACATATTTTTTAGAAATTTCAAGAGAGCTATTTTGGGATCAGTTTTGATTGTGCTTTGTAACTCTGAGTTTTGAGTATAAATTATTTGATATTAATCTATCATTATCTTTATTTGAGAGTCCCATGTGTCCACTCTATTAAAGTTTTCTTATGCATGCATATCATCTTCTTTTTATTTTATGTGATCATAAATATTTAGTTTAACTATGATGGATGTGAGGAAATTTTTCTTATCTGCTTTAAATGTATGAAGTGTGTGGTTCCTGGTCATTTCTCAGGAGATTTCTTTAAATAGAAAACAAAACATTTTCCTTTTATTTTTCTTGCAATCTTTATATTTCTTTGATTACCACGACGAACTTCTGCAAAGTCCCATATTCCGAAGACTTAAAGTACCAAGAAAATCTTAAAGTAAAGAGGAGTACCAACTCTGTAAAAACTCAGGGGGATTTACATCTTCGTGAAGTTTTCGTTCCGTTATAATAGATTCAAGTGCCAATATTTATGGCGACCATACTGGGGAATGAACTGAAATTTTGAAACTGTTCTAGCATTTTTGAAAAATATATGACTTTTCTCTAGGCTGATGAGCCCCACCTAGAAATTGGATTGAACAATCAACAAAGCATATTACATCAGCTATACAATCTGGTAATAATAATAACCATAACCTGAGAATAATTAGAAAGGTCCTGGTAGATTTAGCCCGAGAAGAAGAAAGAGAAATCCTCCAGAGAGAGAGGAGAGACGAGAAACAAGACTGAAGAAACCAAAGGCTAGCTAGAGAAACACAAGGACAAGGTCAGGATTGAAGATGAACAAATACAAGGGACCCATTACCATAAGTAAAAGAAAGAAACTCTCTATTATAAGAAGTGGAAATCATATTTCTGGAACCTCTCTAGATATGGAGAAAAGAAATGAACAACCGCGAGAAGAACCACATGAGGAGAGACAAGGAGGTGGAAGAGGTCCTGCAAGAAATCAATAAAATTGAAGAAGAATAAGAGAATCCCCTTTGAATATTCTAGGTGAGCAACATGACCTCCTTGTTCTCCCTAAGGGTACCTTGAAGGATTTTTCTAGAGATGGAACAATCAATGGAAAGAGTCATCTTCACTTATTTCTTGATGTTTGTGATTTCCATCGTGTTGAGTACGATGATGCCATGGTAAGGTTATTTCTTCAAACCTTATCAGGAAGGGCGTATGAATGGTATACAACATTACCCAATAGATCAATTCGCTCGTTTAATGACCTCGAAGACATGTTCTTGACTATGTTCGCCCCTCCAATTGCTTATCATACCCTTCTCACCGATTTCACCCAGATTGGTTTGAGGAAGAATGAAAGAATACAAGATTTTAATCTCAGGTTCAATAAAACCTTGAATAAGATTCCAGAAGATAAAATACCTGATGGCCCAACCATACTCGGTTTTTATAAGAAAGAAATGCCCCCAAATGTGAAATATGCTATCAGAACATCCCAGATGGATACCTTGGAGGAAGAAATGACTAAATCCACTGAGATGGAAGAAATTATGATCGAAATAGGTGCCGACCCCGACATTATACTTGGAAAAGTACAAAGGCAGCTGGGAGGATTAAGTATTGATAATCAATGAACCTCTAGTTCAAGAAATAATGAAGAATGAAAGACATAAATGACTCAAAACCAAACAAATGGAGGAGTATTTTTCAAGGGAACCATACTTGATGTGAAGGTAGACCTTGTTGCGGCACAAGAAACCAAACAAAGAATTGAAATTTCATAAACGAGTAGAAATATCAAGCAAATGTAGAATGAGATAACCATACTAAGAAGGGGGGATAATTATGTGGAAAATCCAAGAATTCTTGTTCCAGGGCAAAGGAGGAACCCTCCCTAAGAAAAAAGAATGAGGTTTGAAAACATGGATAATCCACAAAGACCAAGGGTTCCCAGGAAGCCTACTCCCAATGCAACTATTCTGGATGATGTATATGATGAAAAAATGGTTGAGCAAGAGAACTATTATTCACCTGATGAAAGTTCCAAAACTGTACAAATGTATGGATGCAAGATGCCCATGTATATATTTGAAGAAGGCAACAATGACCCCAACTCGCAAGTAAATGCCCCTAGACAAGAAAATTTGTAAATATATCCAATAGTAAAAATGATTATGAAAAGGAAAACCAAAAAGATAAAGAAAAAATGAATGAGAAAAGAGAAAATGAGAAAACAATGGATAGCGTTGGAAATAAGAAGCAAAATCTGATGTCAAACTCCACTCAGATGACATACAATGTTGTAGAAGACTTAAGTAAATTAAGGATAACTCTGCCTTTTACAGAAGTGGTGAAGATTCCCCAACAAGGGGAAACAATTTCGAGATTATTGGATGATCTGTATGAAAAAGCAGAAGATGTTGTTACCAATCCGAAACAAAGACATAACCAATCAACCACCAAGCTGGGAGGTAAAATTCCTCCCTTTTATATTTTAATTGAAAATCATGATGTTTCACTATACAATTGTTTAGTTGACACTGGCGTGACCAATAATATTATGCCACTAGTGGTCATGGAGGCATTGGGCATGAACTGTACCAAATATTACGAGACTGGTGAAAGTATATATGAAATCAATTCTAGAAAAGTGCCAACTTATGGAGAAATCAAGGACTTTTATGCTTGGATCACGACGACCCCCCATATTATTACGGTTTTCAATATTATTGTGGTAGGCCTTCCTCTGCCATATGGAGTTGTTCTGGGAAGAGATTGGTCATCCATGATTGGGGGATATATAATGAACGATGGAAGTTGCATGATGCTGCAAGACAAAGAAGGATAAATGATTAAGGTGCCCCATGAACCCAAGAAACCCTTCTCTTTCAAAAAGAATGATAATGAGTTAATGGAAGATTATATAGACGTCGGGATTGGAAATTATGCTATCCTAGACATGGAACATAGTGAAGTCCTAGATCAAGTTCAAGGTATGAAGAATCAAGAGCATCCGTTTGAAGGTTATTGGAGGATGTCATTCGATGGAGCTTGTTCAAGCTCTGAGAGTGGAGTCGGAATTGTCCTTGTAAGTCCAAGTAAGATTATGCATCCACATGCTATGAGACTGGAATTTGCATGTACTAATAATGAGGCAGAATATGAAGCTTTGATTCAAGGAATGATTCTTGTACAAGAAATGAAGATTGAACATCTAATTGTAACTGACTACTCCAATTTAGTAATTAATCAAGTCACCCAAAGGTATAAAATCAGGAAGGAAAGACTCAAATTATATTTCAAAAGAGTTAACAAATTGATGGAATATTTCATCTCTTTCAATATTTCCTTCATTATAAGGGACAAGAATCATAAGGCAGATTCATTGGATTTAGCGGCCTCATTGTACAAACCCAGATGATATACAAAGCAAAACATATTTTCAAGTAGAAAGAGTATTCCGACCTTCTGTACCCGATAACCTGGAATATTTGCAAGTATTTAAGAATGATGAATAATTGGATTTTTTTTTGAATGATGATGATGATGGAGATAATCACATGTCCGTTGTCTCATAAATATTGTATTCAATCTGAGTCCCTTTTTACAAAAGATGATTATGCTAAGAATCTCCTAGAAGAAATTTCACTTCGAAAGGTGCAAGAAATAAGAAAGGTCAATATTGGAATGGACAGTTCCTCAAAATATGTCATCTTGGGAGTTGATTTCACCATTGAGGAAGTTGATCAATATGTTGCATTGTTTAGAGAATATCTTGATGTGTTCACATGGACCTGTGATGATTTGAAAGCTTATGATAAAACAATATTCCAACACATCATTCCTTTGAGAGAAGAAGTAAATTCCGTCAAGAAAAAAATAGGGATGATGAACCCCAAATTGAAACCTCTGGTAAAGGTTGAATTGGAGAAATTAAACAAGGTTGGAATAATATATCCCATTAGACATTTCGATTGGATTTCAAACCCTACGATAGTAAAAAAGAAGATCGGGGAAATACAGATGTGTGTGTATTTAAAATATATTAACAAAGCAAGCATAAAGGATAACTATCCTTTACCTAACATGGATTTTCTTCTCCAACAAGTCACATGATTAGCCTGCATGTTCATGTTGGATGGTTTTTCTGGATATAATCAAGTCTTGGTTGCTGAGGAAGACAAAGAAAAGACGACATTAATAACACCTTGGGAGACATATGCATATTGTATGATGCCCTTTGGTTTGAAGAATGAAGGAGACACATTTCAGAGGGCCATGGATCATGCATTTAGTGGGTTGATAGGAAAACTCATGGCAGATTATCAAGATGACTTGACAGTGCATTCAAAAATAAGGGGTGATCATATCCATCACTTGAGAAAAGTTTTTGACAGATGCAGATTATATAGTGTTTCTCTAAACCCAAAGAAATGTTTATTAGCTATAACTCAAGGAAAAATATTGGGTCATATTGTGTGCAAGGAATGGATTTATATAGATCTAGAAAGAGTTAAAGCTATAAATGAACTCAACCCCCCATCATCTAAGAAAGGAGTTCAATTATTTTTTGGAAAGATCAACTTTGTGCAAAGATTTTTTTCCTGACTATGCAAGTATTGTGAATCTGATCAATTTATTGTTGAAAAAGGAGAAAAGGTTTGGATGGACAACAGATACACAAGAAGCTTTCAATAATATCAAAAGGGAAATCACCACAGCTCCAATCCTCATTAGCTCAGATTTTCAAAGGGACTTCATCATTTATTCGTTCGCTACATAAACAACTGTTGCATCTGTTCTTACTCAGAGGAATACCAAGGGTGAAGAACTCCCAATCAATTTCATCATCTAAATCCTTCATGATTATGAATTGAAGTATTCAGAGTTGGAAAAGCAAGCCCTAGCACTTGTGAAAGCGATGGCGCACTTTCAGGTGTACATATTAAATTCCCATGTCATTTCTTATGTTCCATCCTCACCAGTAAAGATGATTTTGAATCAAAAATTAAGAGAAGGAAAATGGGCTAAGTGGCTGTGAAGATCCAAGAATATGATATTGAAATCAAACCTTTAAAGGCTAACAAACGACAAGGTTTATGTAATCTCATCGCAAATAGTGATTATGTGGATGGAATGATTTCTATTTCAGTAGGAGAACCATTGCCTGATTCATAATAGTATGGAGCCATTGTATTCTATTTGAGGTCCGGGAAGTTTCCAGTCACCATGAACCCTAAAGAGTGAAGAACATTGAAGATGAAGGCAAATCAATATGTGTTGATTGCTGATATACTGTTCAGAAGCAACTATGATCGTATATTACTGAGATGTGTTGATGAAAACAAATCCCAAGAACTAATGAGAGAATTCCATGAAGGAATATGTGGTGGACATTTTTCACCTACGAACACCTCCCATAAGATAATAAGAGATGGATTTTATTGGCCATCAATTTTTAGAGAATCATATGCCATGATAAGGAAGTGTGCATCTTTCCATCAATTTCTAGGGAAAATGAAGAGATCTGTGATGCTGTTAAAACCTATAACTGTAGAACAACCATTCTACCAATGGGGACTTGATGTTGTTGGGCCAATAAATCCAAATTCAAGCAAGGGACATATGTACATTCTCACCGCTACAGATTATTTTATGAAGTGGCCAGAGGCAGTGACATTAAAAAAGGCTGATTTTGAAGAGTTAATTAAGTTCCTCAAAGATAATATTTTGTCAATATTCGGTGTCCCAGATAAATTTATCACTGATAATGGTTCAATTTTCATTGGTTCAAAATTTACATAATTCTGTGGAGAATATGGAATTATTATGGGGCAATCATCAAACTATTATCCACAATGAAATTATCTTGCAGAATCCAAAAATAAGATGCTCATTCAGATATTGAAGAAAACTATTGACAAGAACAAAAGGAATTGGCATTTGAAGCTGACTGATGCGTTGTGGTCAAAAAAACAACTCCAAATGACAACACTGGGATGTCTCCATATACATTGGTTTATGTGAAAGAAACAAAAATGCCAATCAACCTCAAACTCACTGCTTTGACTTTCATGGTTAATACAGAAGATGAAGAAGACCGTTCACCTATCTAAAGGAGGATCAATCAGTTGTTGAAATTGGAGGAAGAATGAAATCGCTAAATTGAACTTCTTAGAGACAACAAAGTGTCAAAAAATATTTTGACCAGAGTGCAACTGTAAAGAATTTTCAAAAGAAAGAACCGATGTTACTCTGGAACAAAGCCAAGGAGAAACCATCAATGCATACAAAGTTTGAAGCACTCTGGATTGGACCATACATCGTCGAAAAGATCCTGGGTTTTAATTTTTATATGCTCAAAGACATGAAGGGTAAAATATTAATGCTTCCTATCAACATACAACATTTGAAAGGTTTCTTTACCTAACAATTTTTCATTTTCCTTGTAAATAAATTTTATTTTTCAGTTTGTATATTCTTGCCTTTGACTCCATATCCCAATGGATGGAAGCACTTGGTCATAAATATTCTGGATTCTTGACAACCCACAAGGGGGTTATCATCCCATAGTTTGAGCCAGTTGTTGAGATCAATTCCTGCTTCCAAAATTTCCCTCCCCTTTCTTTTTTCCCAACTTATTTTTTTCATTTTTTTCCCTCTTCTATACCTACCCTCATTCCTCTTTTCTTTTCTCCCTTATCTTTCCCCTTTATAGTTACCATACTTATTCATATTTCAAAAAATCAGCAGGTTCGTGGGTTGGCGGAATCACGGGTTGGTGAACTCTCGGGTCTTCACCTCCATCAATGTTCCTATTGTTGATATTATGGTAGATTCAGGAGGTATCAACCTCCATTTTGACCCTTTGACAAAGACTAGAATATTCCAGAAGAAAGAAAATAAGTTAATGTAACCCTAGAAGAGATGTCGACTGAGAAAAGATAATTAATATGAATTAAATAGTACCCAGATTGAGAAGTTGGCCCAAACAACCTTCCATAGCCAATATAAATACAGGGCACCAGTTCTCATTTGTACACACTTCTCAAAATTTCAGAAAGGCACTTGTGCGCACTGCAGTCTGGCAGTCTTGTGCGGAAGTTCTGGAGAAGGTGCTACCACCAGTTCTGAAGCCTATTGCTTGTATCCTTTTGGGTTGGACTCTCTGATCAAATTTGGTTACTTCTTGCTTGGTGCATTAGCCTTGCTTGGCTATTGGATTTCTACCAGGATTATTCTCTCTGTCAAGGTCAAGGTGCTCAGAGGGTGGCTTCGGCCTATGGTTGGGTGACAATAGTGATATTGTCTATGGTAAAACAAGCACATTCTATCAGGTTATGGGCCCACACCTCCTTCATTTAGTCTAACCGCTGAAAGGAAGCATAGCCATTAGGATACTAAGCTCGCTGAAGAACTGTTGCTAGGGTTACTAGGAGGAACAACTTCCAAGAAACTACCGCTAGGGTTACTAGCAGGAGCAGTTGAAGAAACCCTAAAACCCCGATCCAACATGTTGTGATGGAACATCTCATTCAAGAAGAAGGTATTCAAGTGTGCCTTAGTCCAAAGAATATCTTGGCACTCTTAGAAGCCATAAACGTCAAATTTGAAGTTTTGGATCAAGGCATGGCCAGTCACCAGTCAACCGAAGTCATGAGTGAAAAGACTAGTCATCTACACTACTCAACACTCACAGGAACGATTGAAGATGACATGTGGATAATTGATAGTGGAGCTTCTAGGAATATGAAGAGAGATCAAGCCATACTCTCAAATCTAAATGAGAAGAAGACATCGTAGAAGGTAGATCTTGGAGACAAAAGCACTTACCCAGTCGAAGGATTTGGACAAGCCTCCATCAAGTTGAAAACATGTAACAATGTTCATTTGAGAAATGTCTTATATGTACCTGTTTTAGAAAAGAATCTTGTATCCATATCCTACCTATAAGAAAAAGGAAACAAAATAGCTTTCGTAGATGGAAAAGTGTTATCTTGGCATAAATACTCCAGCATAGAGAATGCTAGGGTTATTGGAAACCGTGAAGGAAATATATATAAACTACTAGAACAAAATAAAGAAGCTCTTGTACATGATGAAGCCAATCCCAATGAAATTTGGTACAAAAGGTATTCTCATATTAAATATTAAGCATTACCTTTTCTCAAAAAGATGGTTGAAGGAATACCGAAATTGCAGTCTACACATGAAGGAATTTGAAAAAGATGTGCTCTTGGAAAGAATATCAAGAAACCATTTCCAAGCAACAACAATAGATCTAAGAAGATTCTAGATCTAATACACTCAGATGTTTGCAGTCCGATGCCAGTAAAATCTCTAGGAGGTTCTCTTTACTACGTAGTCTTCATAGATGATTATTCAAGAAAGACTTGGTTATATCTTCTGAAGACAAAGGATGGAGTATTCAACAAGTTTCAAGAATTCAAAGCAGAGATAGAGAACCTCACGAACAAGAAAATCAAGACCTTAAGAACAAATAATGGAGGAGAATACACATCAAAGGAATTCATTACATTCTGTAAATCAACAGGGATTAGGAGGGAGCTGACTGTTCCTCATAATCCTCAACAAAATGGTGTAGTAGAAAGGAAGAACAAATATATTGAAGAAACTGTAAAGGCACTACTAAACGATCAAGGTTTATCCATGTTATTATGGGGAGAAACAACCATGATAGCAATATATGTCCAAAAAAGAAGTCCTCACCACATATTGAAGGATATGACTCCAGAAGAAGCCTTCTCAAGTAAGAAACCTAATGTGGAAAACCTAAGAATCTTTGGATGTCCTGTTTACTCTTACATTCCCAAGGACAAAAGGAATAAATTAGAACCCTCAGGAAAGAAGGGCATATTCATGGGATATAGTGAATCATCCAAGGCTTATAGAATCTATATCCTTGAACAACATAATATTGAAGTCAGCAGAGATGTGACCTTCAATGAAAATATGGCTTTCAAGAAATCCATAGAAGAAACTATAGAAGAAGAAGAGCATGAATATCCTATTGAAGAAAGAACAGAAAACCAGAATGACGAAAAGGAACAACTTGATCATCCGATGCAACCATGTGAGACCATTGATGCAGACACCATACCTAAGACCAAGAATCGACCAGCTTGGCTTGAAGCTACCTTACAAGAAGCAAAAAGACTCAAGGCCCCAGATGGGACTTTAAAAAAAAGTAATAAGCCCAAAATATTCTCAAGCTTATAAATGAAGAACCTACCACGTTTGAGGAGGCAATTCAGAAGAAGCAATGGAAAGAAGCTATGAAGGAATAACACCAATCCATCATGAAAAATGATGTATGGGAAATTGTGCCTAGGCCTAAAGAAAAATCAGTAGTAACTTCAAAATGGGTATATAAAATCAAGCATGCAGAAGACAAAAGTGTGGATAAATATAAAGCAAGGTTCGTAGCTAGAGGGTTCTCCCAGAGGGAGGGAGAAGACTATGACAAAACATTTGCTCCGGTTTCTAGATATACTTCCATTAGAGATATCATGTCTCTTGCCACTTCCATGGGATGGAGTTTACAATAGATGGATGTAAAAACAACTTTCCTCAATGGAGCAATGGAAGAAGAAGTATATATTGAAAAAC
>JZKD02S1104248.1:165729-175966 GCA_000966675.3 Picea glauca
GTGACCTCTAGTAACCCTGTTTAACCCTCTTTGGCCCTGGCTATAGTCTAACGGGGCAGTTTAGAACATTAAGCCTCCTCTCTGGAGCTCCTATTTGGAAAGGGACATTACATATATAATGACGGAAGCATTGGACAACATGAACTACTGCCAATGCAAGTTTTTCAATGTGGGAATAATTGAGGTCTCATCCAACCAAGCCTTGGTTCAGGTAATAAATCACGTATTCTTCAAGAAAATCATCCTCCTGAACCAAGACCATACTGATGGTCGACTCCGCAATGACCAAGTACAACAAGAAATATTTATTATAATTGGGTGGCCGAAGCAGAGGGGCAGACGTGAGGGCGCATTTCAATGCTTCGGAAGATCACCGAGTGGCTTCATCCCAATGAAAAGGAATGTCCTTCTTCAGTAAACGCATGAAGCCCTTTGTGATCTTAGCATAGTTTGTAATGAAACACCGTAAAAAGTTCACTTTTCCCTGTAAACTCTGAAGCTGAGGGACTGTACATGGGGGAGGCAACTAAAATATTGCCTCAACCTTTAGAGGATCGACCATGATCCCTGTTGTTGAAACTATGAAACCTAGCAGATGACTCGACATTACACAAAAACTGCATTTGTTTGGATTCAAGCGAATCTGGTAGTTGTGACATTGCTCAAAGATAAGTCAGAGGTGTGTGGGATGATCAGCTCTCTTACAAGATCATGATGATAAATCATCTAGATAAGCCTCGAATATGTGTTTGAGATCGTGGACTATTGGCCCTTGATCAAGTTTTGAGGATTCTTTGTCATGTTTGACCTATTTTGGGACTTCAACAGGCTATCAAAGGAAAAGCGTAGGATGAAACAAAGATCATGGGATCTCGGCCCCTTTTAGGGCCCTTTTTGGGATTTGGGATTATGT
This sequence comes from Picea glauca, assembly GCA_000966675.3. Classification (NCBI taxonomy): domain Eukaryota; kingdom Viridiplantae; phylum Streptophyta; class Pinopsida; order Pinales; family Pinaceae; genus Picea; species Picea glauca. Next base: position 166,643 of record JZKD02S1104248.1, read on the forward strand.
AACGGGTATGGGAATGTCGGCCCATGGGTTCACCCATGATTAGGCCTATTTTGTATGTATAAATAGAAGGCTAGGCAATGTAAGAAAAGAGGTAGTTGCAAGTTGGCTAAGTGCTAGAGTTGGATCTGTGTGATCAAGAGTTGTAAGTGCTTTGGTGCATATTATGTGAAACTTTCAGAGCTAAGTGCAAGTCATTGTAAGAGACTATGGTAGGCTTCGTGCTTAGATCTACTCGAGGAAGGAGGATCCAACGAGTTGCGCAGATCTTCTTTCCTCTGTGGAGTAGGGTGTTTGCAACTCTGTGCATGTAATCGATTGAAGAAGCTAATAAAGAAGACAAAGAGTTGGTGGATGTATCCCCAGGGTGGGGGTGAACCACATACATGTTGTGTTTCTCTTCTTTGTGTGATGTATTGATGTGATTATGTGTTTATTTTCTTAGTGCTTTAATATAGATAAACAATTTGTTGATGCTTAGTGCTTAATGGATGGATGTTAGATCTGACTTATATACATGTGCTTAGTGCTTGAATCTGCTATATCTGATCTGTTTCATTGTGATAAGTTCTTTTAGATGTTCGATTTGTTTGAATACTACAATGCTCTATAATTAGGGTTTATTGCGTTGTAACCGAGACTTAATATTGATGAATGTTAACTACTGAGTGCTTTGTGAGGTATAGAATCATAGATCTGTGTCCCAGCTAAGGTTGCAGACACCTAAGTCCTGTGACCACCCTACCTCTACCTTGGGTGAGAATTCATCTACTTCGTAGGTGTTGCCAAAAGGTCCGGTAGTTAGGGTTTTTTTGGTGCATTGTTGTAGCATTGAACCCTGGGTTTGCCCCTATGCCAACAAATGGTTCCATTGCCGGGAACTAAAATTGTGATTGCTGGGAATTGAGGAAAAATAATCTTTTTGCGAAGATCTAACCTGAAACTGTGAAAGCTCCGTGCGTAGATATGTCACTCTAGTGCGCAGTATTCTAGTCGATCTGTGAAGCTCTATGCTAAGAAAAAAAGCTCGATCTAAATAAAAGAGGTAAGATATGCAAGATCTGTGCTCTGATAGAGGTAAGAATAGTAAAAAGTTTTAGATCTTGAAGCTTTGTGCTCTGATGAAGATAAGATTAGTGGAATTTTTTTTTCTAAAGTATGGATCTAGGTATGTTTGATGAGATTTGTCCTAGATTGAAAACTAGGGCACTGATAGATGAAATAAGATTTGGTATGATTAGATATGATAAGAATAGTGAAAGATATGTTATACCTATGCATAGAGAGAATGCTTGGACTAACAAATGGATGCATGATCCTAGAAATAATTTTTTGCAGGTTAGATTCTATGATCCTAGTGCACAGTATAGGAAAGGTTGGGGATCATTTAAGAGAAAGAGAGGATTAACTCTTTGTTACAGTTGCAGAAAACTGGGACATTTGACTAAAGAATGCCCTGGTAGAAGACCTAGTTGCCTCTGTTGCAAAGCTATGGACCATGAAGTTTTGGATTTCCCTAGAATGATTGCTACGATTGAAAGGATGAATATGAGACCAGAAGACCACGATAAAGATCAAGCAACTGAGATTATGGTAGAACCCCAGAAAGAATCAGAAAAAATATTACTACAGATGAAAGAAACCTTGAATGACCACCGACATGTCAACTTATCAGAGATATTCAAAGAAAAAGAATGCATTGAATTAAGAATATGAGACTTTGACATTAAGTGTGTTCTGGATGAGGAAACACAAGTGAATATCATGATAGAAAAAACTTGGGAAATTATAGGAAAACCTACTATGACTCCTTCATTAGGAGGAATAGGATTATTCAAAGGAAAGTTGATAACCCTATGTGGAAGACTTACCCAGACATCTATGAATTCCAATGGAACTTCGACAGAGGAAGAATTTGAAGTTGTCAAATTTATTGAAAACAACACTCCATTTGTTATGTTACTAGGAAAACCTTGGATTGAAGGAGATCAGGCCAGAAGAAAAGAAGAAGAAATATTAGAGCATAATAAACAAGAGTTAAAATATTTCATGACTAGGAGGATCACACACTTGATTGAAGAACATGAGAACTGAGAAAATCTATTTAAGACCAGAGACTTGGATGTTGAAGTAGGAAGAACACTAGAAGATTCGAAAAAGACTGAAGTACCTGTTTCAGATATAGATGAAGTATTACCCCTGATTTCTAAGAAGGAATCTCACCAACGCGAAGTTAGTCTGCCAAAAGAAGACACGAATATGAATGGAAAAAGGAATTCCGAGATGAAGCTCACCGGAAAGAAGGCTAGAAAACTAAGTAAGAAGAGAGCTAAGATAAAAAAGTTACAGAAGGTTCAGAAGGGAACTTTGCAGAAGGAAAATTTGTACAATTGGAACTTCTCTAGGCTATCAGAATTGCATCATGGCGAAGCAATATATCCATTGGGCACAGTATAACCATTAGATCGATGACCCAAATGGGTAGAAAGGAATTTATGATTAGAAATTTCACCACCAGACCATTGGGACCCCGCCATAATGGACAGAACTGAGTTAATGAAGGCTTCTCACCCGTTGCTAAGTTGTCTATTTATCCCGTCACCCCATGCAACGAGAACACTTTTTCTAACCATGAATCTGAGTCTGCAGACTAGTTGATTTCACACTATGATCATCACATTATCACCATCCATCCTATGCATTAAGCAGTTACCCTTCAAACCCGAGATATTCAACCACGAGCGTGCATGTCAGACGAGCTTAGCGATGTAGAGATAATTGTCGAAGAAGTTCTCATTGACCTAATGACTGAAAGAGTAATGGCTGAAAGAGAAATGTATGAAAGTATTCAAGCGTCATCGACGAGAGGACTGCAAGCCTCTCAGTTGACTGCTCGCAGAGCCAGATCATCCTGACCATCAATAGAAAAGAGAACCAAACACATAGATGACCTAGAAAATGCGAAGCTGATCCCGTCCATATTTCCCAATTGCATCCCACCTCTGGCCAGCGCGGTGAGTCAAGATAACTTGCCAAGAGATTTTGAGTACTCCATGATTACTACGTACCTCTCGAAGGGGATACCGACAGTTCGAGTGCAGTATGACAAGATCACAACGTTGAATTTCAATGAATTCAACCTCAGAGATCACAAGAACTACAATATGTTCACCTCATATAAATACCTGACCAGGATGAAGGGGAAGAACTCAAAGATAATCCCCCATCCGTGGACGATGAAACTCACACAGTCCACTCTATTAAATGTCATGAAGATCCCACACTTTGGAAGGAACTAGGAAGTGAATACCTGTGTCAAGCTATTACTTTTATGTTACCATGGAGGTTACTTATGTCTAGACCGCTAGATTACAATCGATCCGACGTTGATCCATAGGATCACGAGATTAAGTATGCAAGGACCCGACCCACATGAGTTCTATTCAAGAAAAGCCATAGATTGCATGCTAGCACATAAGATCAAGGATACATACGACGATGTTTAAAAGGGAACGCAAGGCTACAAGGTAGCCTCCATCCTGAATGGCACAATGCACCTAGCCTTCCAACTAATAGCCAGAAAGTTAGTAAGGAATAAAAAACCTACGCAGGTCATAGGCTTTTTCGTTGACCTCGCAGGGAAGTGCGTGGAAGGCCTACAGATGAACTGGGTGAAGTACCTAGTTAATCAGCGGGAACTAGACTTCCGCAAAGCATAGGATCAGGGCTTCAAGTTTCACTTTAGCTGGCTCTTGATCCTCATCGCCTTTGTTTCCTGGGAGATGCTGGAAGGTGAGACCTTCCCAGATATTGAACCATTCAATCTACTTGTTGCGAAGTTCACTACACTATGGTACTTGAGTGATATGAACAAACAGTGACAATCGAACGTTGTTTTCCATACATATTACTTTCAACTGAAGAGAGCCATCGAAGTTGAACCTCACATGACTCCGAACACCCTATAGAGGTTCCGACCCCTGATGAAGTTCTGCGCAGATCGACACTTCATCTACATAACAACACGAGCCGATGAACATAAGGAGCAGCTTCAATCATACTACAAGCTCACAGAAGAAGACCTGGAGGAGATCACCATGGACTAGTCCACATACCTCCTTATCCCGCAGACTCTGTAGAGATTTCTAACCCTGACAACCCAGAGACCACACATAAAGAACATAATACACCCGGGTCCAACATAATGAAGAATACTGAAGAGGTCCAAGAATTAAGTAGTGCCTCAAGAAAGACTGCTTCAGTATCACCTGACCGAGGGGGTGATGACGAAGTAGAAGAACTAAATGACAAAGAAGATGAACATAAACCAGGTGAATTAACACCGCCCAGATACGTGGTTTCTCCCTTGAAATGTTCTTCCCAGAATAAATCGAAAGCCAGCGTGACCAAGATGAAGACTGTGCTTACTGCCGATGATTTTGACTTCATCATAACAACTCTCAACGACGCTTCGCTGGAAATCGTGAAGAAGAAAAAATATAAGCAGGAGGAAATGTACGAAAGGATTGAGGTCAAACTTTGAGGGGTACAATAGGCCCTTTCGTCCATCCACATAGTCTCCACTATGCCCCTGCCATAAGGAGAACCAGAGTTGGGAGATGAGCCAACCCAACTCCACCGACTAGCTGATGAGGTTGAAGCTTGCCTTTGTCGTGCTCAAGAAGAAACAAAACAAGCCACCCAAGCCTTGAAGCAAGTGCAAGGCATACTCGTAGAACAATGCAGAGTTGCAGAGTAGGAGAAGGTTGCTCTCTAGGAAATTTTTGAAGAAGATAAAGTACAGATGCAACAAGAAAGAGAACAATTGCTCATAGAGAAAGTTGAAGTGAAGGAAGCAGTCAACAGAGCACTCCGCTCTTTGACAGGCTTAGAGATATAAGAAGAAGACTGAGTCACACATCAAGTAGAGTATCTCGTAGAAGCTATCCAATAGGTACAACAAGGAATCATAGACTTAGAGCTCTGCACAGTTTCCAACACCCCGCAGGATGTGAGGGACCAAAGAGAAGCAACTACTCGAAGTGCAGCTGAGAGAATAAAATCCCTTACCATGGAATGTAAGAAAATCACTGATCGCAGTGCCTAGAACTATGAGAAAATCACTGAGAATACAGAACTGAAGGCACTAGAGTCGCAACTCCAAGAGGTGAAGTATCAGGCAGAAACAATACAGGCGCAGTTGAAGCCCCTATTAGTTGTGGAAAGAATGAAGCGATCCTAGGAGCAACGCATTGCCCAGCAGGAGGTCGACACTATTCAAAGCAAAGTTATGGAAGTAACTCAGAGACTTAAACCTGTATAGGATAAGGCTTATCAACTATTCACAGAGATCGAAGGCTGAGGAGCAGAATTGGAGCAAGTCGTCACTGCAGCTGAACAACTCCTAAAGGGACTTGTCAATGAAGCAGTCATACAAGAGTTTTCTAAACAAGACACCGTGGCACAACAACAAGTCGAAGCATCTCGAGCCAAGCTCAAGGATTTTGAAGAAGAACTTGTCAGATCAGAGTGACTCAGGATGAGTCACATGTGAGTGTTGTGGGCCTGTTGGCCCTTGACCAAGTTTTGAGGATTCTTGGTCATGTTTGACCTATTTTGAGACTTCGACAGACTATCGAAGGTGGAGCGCATGACGAAAGGAATATCGTGGGATCTCGGCCCCTTTTAGGGCCCTTTTTGGGATTTGAGATTATGTAACGGGTATGGGAATGTCGGCCCATGGGTTCACCCATGATTAGGCCTATTTTGTATGTATAAATAGAAGCCTAGGCAATGTAAGAAAATGGGCAGTTGCAAGTTGGCTAAGTGATAGAGTTGGATCTGTGTGATCAAGAGTTGTAAGTTCTTTGGTGCATACTATGTGAAACTTTTAGAGATAAGTGCAAGTCATTGTAAGAGACCATGGAAGGCTGCATGCTTAGATCTACTTGAGTAAGTAGGATCTAGCGAGATGCACAAATATCCTATCCTCTTTGGAGTAGGGTTTTTGAGGCTCTATGCATGTAACTGATTGAAGAAGCTAATAAAGAAGACAAAGAGTTGGTGGACATAACCCCAGGGTGGGGGTGAACCACGTACATGTTGTGTTGCTCTGCTTTGTGCGATGTATTGATGTGATTATGTGTTTATTTTCTTAGTGATTTAATATAGATAAACAATCTGTTGATGCTTAGTGCTTAATGGATGGATGTTAGATCTGAATTATATACATGTTCTTAGTGCTTGAATTTGCTAGATATGATCTGTTTTGTCGTACTAAGTGTTGTTAGACGCTCGATCTGGTTGAATACTATGATGCTCTGTAATTAGGGTTTACTGCACTGTAACTAAGACTAAATCTTGATGAATGTTAACTGCTGAGTGCTATCTTAAGTGTAGAATCACATATTTGTGTCCCAACTAAGGTTGCAGACACTTGAGTCCTGCGACCACCCCTGCCTCTACCTTGGGTGAGACTTTATCTACTTCGCAGGTGTTGTCAAAAGGGTCGATATTTAGGATTTTGTTGGTGCACTGTTGTAGAATTGAACCCTGGGTCTGCCTTTGTGCCAACACCCGCTGAAAAGTAGCTCCAACATTTTTCAGACCGAAAGACATCTTCCGATAAGAGAATGTACCCCACGAAAAAATGAAAGTAGTTTTGTGTTGGTCTTCAGTTTTGATCTGTATCTGATTGTATCCTGAAAAACCATCCATGAAAGAAAAGACCTCACAACCTTCACATTCATCGACTATCTGGTCAATAAACAACATAGGAAAATTATCCTTTGGTCAGGCCTTGTTAAAATCATGGAAGTTTGTACATACACGAATCGTACCCAGTTTTTTGTTGACTGAAACGCGATTTGAAATCCATTGAGTCAATTGGATGAGGTAGATGAAACCAACTTCAAGCAGTTTCTCTACTTCAACCTTAATAACTGCTGCCTTCTTATGATTAAGTGGAAGAAGCTTATGCTGGACCGACTTAGCGTCAGGATACGTAGTGATTTCATGTTCAACGATTCTTGGATCTTGTTGACGGGCGAAATTGACCATCCGTCAACTGGAAGAGCGAGTCCGGTCCGGGGTTGTCTAAATAACCCAAGTCGTTTGGTGTAACTCATTATGACGGGTTTAATGGCTCCGTTAGCCAATCTAAGAATCCTAAAAGAAACGAATAAAAGAGAGAAATAACTAACTAATTACTAAACACAATANCGCCATTTTTTGCCTATTTCACTATGTCTTCTTTCAGAACGGATTATGGGAAAATTAAAATGGATTTTAAAAATCCAAGAGAGGTTTTTTCTTAGAACTGTCTGAAGAACAAAAAACTCTCTCAGTTTTTGCAACGGTGCTACGAGGAAGGAGAATCAAAGCCATATTCGAAGCCCTTTTTCCAGATTTTCACTTTTTCGTTACAGTCCTGATTTTGCGGGAGCTGTTACGGCCAGCTGGGGACGAATTTGGAAAAATCGAAGGAGGTTTTTTTCCAGCACATGCCCATATACAATAAACTCCTTCATTTGTTTTCTAGGTGTCATCATTGAATATAAACATACATATTTTCAGACCCCTTTTTCGCAGAAAACCGGTCCGTCTTTCATGGCAGGCAATTCCAGAATTTGGGGGATCCGTGGCTATGTTTTGCCGAGGCGGTTAAAACCGACTGAGAAACTTGTTGGGGGATCTCCCCTATTTATTCAGAGATGATTTTTGATGTAAAGGTTGTTGATATCATGCCCAGGCAGGCTAGGAGCACTGTAACTTCTNCGCCATTTTTTGCCTATTTCACTATGTCTTCTTTCAGAACGGATTATGGGAAAATTAAAATGGATTTTAAAAATCCAAGAGAGGTTTTTTCTTAGAACTGTCTGAAGAACAAAAACCTCTCTCAGTTTTTGCAACGGTGCTACGAGGAAGGAGAATCAAAGCCATATTCGAAGCCCTTTTTCCAGATTTTCACTTTTCCGTTACAGTCCTGATTTTGCGGGAGCTGTTACAGCCAGCTAGGGACGAATTTGGAAAAATCGAAGCAGGTTTTTTTCCAGCACATGCCCATATACAATAAACTCCTTCATTTTTTTTCTAGGTGTCATCATTGAAGAGAAACATACATATTTTCAGACCCCTTTTTCGCAGAAAACCGGTCCGTCTTTCATGGCAGGCAGTTCCAGAATTTGGGGGATTCGTGGCTATGTTTTGCCGAGGCGGTTAAACCGACTGAGAAACTTGTTGGGGGATCTCCCCTATTTATTCAGAGATGATTTTTGATGTAAATGTTGTTGATATCATGCCTAGGCAGGCTAGGAGCACTGTAACTTCTATCAAGAGATTTTCCAGAAATATAAGGAAATGTTTCACAGGATTCTTGCATGTTAGCTATCGATGAAGTTTTTCCCTTGTCATTGAATGTGTATCTGATTTTTTATCATTCTATTGTTTGTATAATATTTTAAAAGGAGTTAAATTTACAGGATTTATCCGTGCATACCCTGTTTTCTGACTTTTGAAAAATCTAAATGTTTGTCTTCTGATGTTATGGTGAAGAAATTCTTAAATGCTTCTTCACTATGATTGATAATCTTGTCTTCTCTGCTAATCCATCACTTATTTTCAAAGAATCCAATGGTTGCATTATCTCACCCTGTGAAAAGAATTCTTATGAACTGTTATTTGATCTCTATTGTTATGAACAGACCCCACAACCCAATGGTCTTCTTTTGTTGTCTCAACCAGAAAACCCCAAGAACATAACCCTATTCTGCATAGCTAGCCTTATATTCTTTTCAAATAAATCTAAATCAGAAAGAGAGATCCCTCTCTGAGTCTTGGGGGGATAGATCCAAGACTTGAAGTGGTTTTGATGTTTCCTCTATGAATTCCATTATAGCCTTGGGCAAATTATAGAGTGCTAACAGAATGACGACCATACCGGGGAACTTTCCCCAGTAGTATACTTCAAAGCTCCAGATCTGATCACTGATGGTGGACAGTGACCAGACACAAGAAGGCTGAGAGCATTCACCTGGCGACTCCAAATTATCTCTAGACAGTGCAAACTCAAAGACTCCACTGGAGGAAGAACCTAAAGCATGGCTAAGGAGCCTAGAAAGACCAGGTACTCAAGCTCAAATTGCATTCAAGACATCTTTGGTTTTATCTGCAATTATGTCTTGTGTTTTTCTAAGCCTGATCCAAAGTATATTGCTGAAGATTACTTTGACCATCTGTTAATTGATGAGTCTCAAGAGATCATATCCCCAATTGTAGATTATGAACATACTCATACACCTGTGCACATCCCATATGCACCTGTAGAAA